>QANX01004844.1:0-33999 GCA_003254975.1 Ochetophila trinervis
AAACTCTCATGATCAGTCCACATAGCTTGAAATCGGAAAGGACGGGGACTAGTAGTAAAGTCACTAACAAATTTAAGAAGAATAGGATTGTGATCTGATTGATGTCTGGGAAGAGCCAAACAATTGATTTTCCTCCAGAAATCCAAACAGCCTGGCGAACAGAAAGCACGGTCTAACCGACATTCTACAAAGCTACGGAGACCTCGGCGAGCCCAAGTGTAGAAAGACCCAGATGTATCCATCGGAAACAGACCCGTAACCTCAATAGCCTCTTTGAACTCACGACAAGAAATGGCAGACGGAGCAAGACCAGTCTTCTCATGAGCACCTAAAACAGCATTAAAATCTCCCAAAACTGTCCAAATATCCCCAGAAGACCCCTGAATATCAGCCAAACTTTTCCAGAGGGAACGCCGAGTTTTATGAAAAACACTAGCATAAACAAAAGTCAGGAGATGAGACCGACCAAGAAAATGAAAAGAAATAGAGATCTGCTGCAAATCAAAACTGGAAATCGAAACAAACGAAGCAAAACGAACAGAAACCAAGATCCAGAGAGTAGGAATACCGTTCACCATCTCATTAACAAAAAGAAACTTGTAACCCAAGGAATCCCAAAAAGTAACCGGAATAGATTCCCTATGCACCATAGGCTCGGCTAGACCAATGAAAGTAGGATGATGAGTTAAACAGTGCTCTCGGAGAGTCCGTTGAGAAGCCGAGTTACCCAAACCTCGGCAATTCCAAAACAAGACATTCATGGAATCAAATGCGAAACAGCCCGGGTGATGGGCTTATCTTTCACATCCGGTGGTTTCCGAATACCAATATTTTTGGCCAAACGGCCTCGGCGCCAGGACTTTCCTCCTCTACTAGAAGAAACCAAATCCTCCGTAGGAACAATGGAAAGAACTTCAGAATGACCCAAGTTTTGCCCAACTACGTCATGCACCACCCCAACATCTGTATCCACCCCTTCAAAAGGAACCAAAGCTGTGGCATCAGAAGGAACTAAATCCTTAACGCCATTCTCACCATCCTCTACTATCTCAGCCCAAGATGTTTTATGCTCAACCAAAGGGCTAGAACGGGAAGGACCCGCTTCTGAAACATGCTCATCAGAAACGTGCTCATCAGTAGACAACAAATCAAATCGATTCTTTAAAGCAGCAGGATTATCGGTGGACTCACCACAAATATGAACTCCTTTAATAATCTGATCATTTACAATAGGAGAAAGAATAGGATCTTTCTGCCGAAAGACTTGTTTAACCGTAGGTTCCATTATTTTATTATTGACCTCTTTTTTCTTGCCTCTATCTAAGGAATGACAGTCAACAGCAGCATGACCAATACCATTACAAACAGAGCAAAACACAAGAAGATTTTCATAAACCACAGAAACATATGACCACATATTATCACGTTCGAAAGCTAAAGTTCCTGGCAAAACACCTGAGAGATCAACATCAATGAGCAGCCTAGCAAAATGACCAAAATTACCTCTCAAAGTAGAATTGTCAATGCGCAAAGGAACACCCACACCACGAGCAAGATCAGAGAGAATTTGGGGATGCCAGTAAGCCCAAGGCAGATCGTAAAGACGAACCCAAACTTGAGTGTTAGTTGTTTTCTGTTGAGCAGGATTAAAATCTGGATCCCATTTCTGTAACCGAAGTATACCTGGCTTCAAATTAACCGAACCTTGTGCCCAAATTCGATTTTTATCCATCTCAGAAGATAGAATGACGTGGTAGTGACCACGTCCTATCGAAATCAAACGTAGATCGGGGAGCTGCCAAATGGTTTTAAGCTTGGAGGTAAGCTCAGGTAACAGCCATGGTTTGTCTCCCTTAGCCAAAAAAACCCGAGCAATTAGCGAAAACTGACATTCTGCAAGTCGTTCGGCGAAAGCTGCTTTATTAATTTTAATCACAGGGATATCACCATGCTTCTTAGAGGAATTGACTGTACCATCCGTCGACGGTGGTAAAATTCCGATAACATCCGATACGCCCGAAACAACTGCCGCAAAAGAAGGTTTAGGAATAGAAGGCCCAACATCGGCCATCCCATCACTCAAAGGATCGTGAGAGACACCCAAACCCTTAAAGACCGGATCAGCTGTAGAAGTAATAATCTTCGAACCTGAATTGGTAGCATTAAGAGCTGTCTCAGAATGCCCCACCGGTGCAGCAACCAGCCCGGTTGATGAACCAGAAGGCAGAGAAGAAGTTGCTGGTGAGAGAGCCACCAATAATTCGGACAGAAGTCGACGGACAGAAGTCGACGGACCGAATCAGACACCAGAGGAGAAGCCGCTGCCATTGAACGTGTTACAGCTCTAAGAATTGAAACCAGGCAACCCGAGAGTGCAGCTGCCAGAACCGAAGCGTAAAGACACCGTCAACTAAGAACTGCTGCCGTTGCTGCCGACCTAAGGGCTGCTGCCGTTGCTGCCGACCACTGTCAACTTGCAACCACGAACGCGCAGGCACCGAACGACGACAGATGCAGAAACCAAAACCGACGTGAAGCAACCAACCGGCGTTTTCGTCGTTGCAAAGCGGAGAACAGCTGCTGCCGACGATACAGAACCGTCGACCCCACCCGAGACACAAACCGACGTTGAAACCGCACTGGAGAAGAGGAGATCACCGGAGAAGATGAGAAGCTATGAGACACCCGACGCGAAACAGGACTTGCCGACGTTGCAGAACCGTCGACCTCACGCGAAACAGGACAAACTGACGTTGAAACCGCACCAGAGAAAAGGAGATCACCGGAGAAGACGAACGGCGCCATTGAACCCTAGCGAAGCCCCTCTGCCAAAGCTCCGAAGATTCCGGACATGGTTTTTCCAATCCAATAATAATAATAATAATAATAATAATAAAAATTATCTCACAAAAATCGCAGCGACTTGTTTTAATCTATTTTAATTCTGCTTAAATCGAAATGCCAAATCATGAACACAATGCCTGCCCAAATTGCTGTTAAAACAATTTAAAAAAAAAAAAAAAAAGTATAGCTGCAACAATTATGAGTTTCACTGGCAATGGAGGCCTCTTCGTTTCAAAAATCATCATGATCCATTTTTTTCCTCTCTAAAAATCCAAATATTAACAGCTACAATGATATTCTACATTTTAATTTTTTTTCTTTATTGTTATGTTCTTTCTTGTTTTTCTTTTCTTTTTTCAATAAAATTTCGCAAATTTCAGATTATGTTGTTTCTATTAGATTAAAATTAAGGTCCAAACATAGAAAGAATATAAAATTGGAAAATTGTTACCTGGGGCCACTCCTTTCCGTTTCCCTCCGGCGAGCAATGGTCGGCCATGCCTTCGTCATTGTCGCTGTCGGTTATGTTGCAGATCATAGCCAGTGAGTTGCTACACATATGGAACCCAAGCATTTACACCTCAACAGGAATCCAGATGCCTAAATTTCAAAGGTTTGGAGGCATTCTGTCACAGACTGTTAATTATAGGCTTATTTACACTTGGGGACCTTTAACTGCTTATTCATTTACTTGATTATGGTTTTACAGATACATCAAAATTTTTATTGATTTTGTGGGAATACAAAACATCAAAATCCATATTATGCTTTTCTAAGTTTACCCAAAAATAGCAGAAAAGTTATTCATAAAAGAAAAAAGAAAAAGAAAAGGCAGCCTGATTTTGAAGAGTTCCACATTATGCAAGTATGAAAATGAAATCTCAAACTGAAACCAGATCGTGCAAACTGCTTAGAAAGCTTGGATCTTGTCCAAGGATCCAATGGAGCTCTCTGAAGTGGTTGAGGGGTCGGTAGTTTAGATTGTCTGAGTTCATTTTCTCTGTCAATGAACCTGTACAAGTGTATTTAACATAACTAAAATGCAGGCCAATTTCATTGAACATTGAGCAATTGGCAAATAAACAATTCTAAATTCGATAGAGATAAAATTGGAACAGTGGATCTTTATATTTTTATTTTGGGTAATTTGCACCCGGGTATCTAAACTATGTCGGATTTTACAAACGGGTATCCAAACTAATTTTTTTCGCAGTTAACTACCCAAACTAAACTTTTCTATGCGCCGTCGATACCTGGAGGCATTTCCGTCTAAAAAGTTATGTTTTCTTCACGCGAAGTGCACGTGAGCCATTTCAGAGGGGCATTTACAGTCTTTCTTCCCCTCCTCCATTCGTCCTCCCTCCTCCTCTCTGGTTCCATTCCCCCTCAATTTTTTTTTTTTAAATTTCCATCCTTAAATTTAATTTTCAGAAACACTGATCTAGGGCCAAAAGCTAGCAAAACTCAAATTTATCACTTTTTCTTTGTGTGCACAACCCTATCGAACTTTCATAAACCTCAACGACCAAAGCTAGCAACACTTTGCATTGCCTCTAACTGTCAGCCACACGAAACCTATTAAAATCTCAACTCGGCAGCACAGCAGGGACAAAAGTGGGTGAACACTACATCTTCGATTGTTATTATGCTATCTGGTTTTCAAGAACTGGACATGGATGGCATGAGTGGGGGAAATTCGACAATGTGTTATTGTCGGTTGCCTAGCATACAGAAAACTTCGTGGATAGTGAACAACCCAGGGAGAAGGTTCTATGGCTGTGGAAATTACATGGTAAGTGTTTGGCATCAAACGTTTGAGAATTATATGTTGATGTTGATAATTAGTAGTTAATGTTTTATGGTTGGGAGTTAGCTACTTTATTTTTTTTTATGATTACTTTTGCAGGGGAAAGGAAAAAGGGGATGTGATTTCTTTGTTTGGCATGATCCGCCCATGTGTCATCAATCGACACAGATAATACCGGGTTTGCTAAGAGGACTGTCAAAGTTGGAGAAAGAAAATATGTGGCTGAAGAGGATCTTATGTGTGGTGGTGGTTGTGTTATTGTTATGTATATTTCTGTTAGGTTATATTTACATAGGTGGAAATGAAAATGTAAGAATTGATAGGCTTGGTTGATCAAAATGTATCTGGTGATTGTATTGAAACTTGTGTTAGATATGATGAAGTTTAAAAAATATGTATTTACACTTGTGTTAGAGATGATGAAGTTAATATATATATATATATGGTGATTGTAATTGACAAATTTGGTTTGGTTTATTAGGCATGTATCTGACAGCTATATACATATATTGAGATTTTGATATAATACCCTATGTAATTTGAGTTGTAGTTAATATATATATATATATATTCAGATTGGGTTATTTGAAATTTTGGGCACAGTTGGAATTGAAATTCTGCTGTAGTTAACGTACAAAAATTCAAATGGGGGATAAACATGAAGCAATTATATATTACCTTACTGACAACATAGATTGTCAAAAACATAAAGCAGTTATATATTACCAACATCCAGTACATATTGACTTCGTTTTTTGATATACCAACACATATTGACTTGGTTTACCAATATTACCTTACTGACAAACAAAATTGTACCCTAACAACAAACAAAATTGTACCCTTATATATTGACTTGGTTTTGAAGTGTGACCAATTGATAACAACACAAATTGTTGTGCACATGTACCAAATGACAAAAAATTGTACCCTAATACTAAAATATATAACATAATTAATCGCATCCCCTAGCTAAACCTTTTTGCAGAGCAGAGATGTTTATTCATTCTTTGAGATGATTGGCTTGGGTTGGCTGCTACAACTTGGGGGCTTGCTTGTTGTGGGGGCTGCTGGAGCTGCACTTTTCCTTTTTGGGGCACGTTTGACCCTTTTTTGAGATGATTGGCTTGGGTTGGCTGCTGCAACTTGGGGGCCTGCTAGAGCTGTGGGGGCTTCTGGAGTTGCACTTTTCCTTTTTGGGGCACGTTTGACCCTTCTTTGAGATGATTGGCTTGGGTTGGCTGCTACAACTTCAGGGCCTGCTGGAGCTGTTGAAGGTTCTGGAGCTGCTGAGGCTGATGGAGCTGCAGTTTTTCTTTTTGTTCCACGTTTAACCCTTGTTTGAGATGTTTGTGATGGACTGGGAGCTGTAACTTTGAGGCCTTCATGTGGTGGGGCTGATGTAGCTATGGGGGCTGCTGCTTCACCATGTTCCTTAAAAAAAACACATTAAATATGTGCATGAATGAAATGACAATATAAAAAGGACATAGACAATCAAAATCAATAGGAAAAATAAGCTGATTACTTGAAATAGTAGATCCCCTGCCCAATCACTTACACAATACTTGGCCCCATCCATTTTAGCTTCCACAGTTTTGCTGACTTTAGGCCCAACCATTCCTATTCACATATCCACTGATTCTCTTCTTTTGGCCATTCTATTCATCAAATATACTCTAACACTTTCTATTAAGCTGATTATTGCCTGATATCTTGCAGGCAGAATGGCCCTGTTGAAGGACTCACAAATGTTATTCAACAGTAGATCACACTTAGGCATTATTCTGAAGTGTGACCTACTCCATTGGGTTGGTGGTATGTCATTCACCCATTCAAAGGCTCATTGGGACAGTTCATTCATTCTAGTCATTTCTGTCTAGAATCTAGGAACTGTCCTAGCCTTTGTTGCTGCCCATAGTGTCTGCTTCAATGCTTGTCTCTTGAATTGTTTCACAAAATTCTTGTACAGATCTTGCACACAGTTCCTCTGTTTTGCTGCTGTAACTAACTCCTCTAGGGCATTCACCAAACCCTTATGCTTGTCACTCATGAAAGTCCACCCATAGTCATCTGTGATTCCTAAGTCCTGTATTAGGAATTCAACGAACCAAGTCCAGCTATCTTTGTTCTCAACTTCAGCAATGCAATATGCAATAGGAAAAATTCCATTATCACAATCTACACCTATAGCAGTCAATAATTGTCCTTGATGCTGCCCCTTGATATGGCAGCTATCAAGGCCAATTAATGGCTTGCAACCTTAGAGAAACCATTGCTTGCACGCAGCCAAACATACATAGACCCGAATAAACCTACTAACATTTCTATCAAACTCACTTTTGACCCAAACACTATTGCCACTATTGCTTCTCTGCAATTTCTCACAATAAGACCACAGCTGTCCATATTGTTGAGCATCCGAGCCTCTTATCATATCTAGGGCTTTCTTCTTAGTCCTGTATTACCTATGTCTGCTAACATTAGCTTCATATTCAGCCTTCACATTCTGATAAAATGAAGTGTAACCCCATTTAGGATCTACTCTAAACCTACTGACATACTTCTCATCCAACCATTTAGATGTCATCCTAGGATTGTTGTATATCTTACCTCCACATGTGTGCTTGTCATAAAATGTTTTGATCCTAAAAGTTTTGTCATCTCTTTCCACATGAGCATATAATGCCCAGGCACACTTAGATCCATGCACACCTCTACCTAGGCATTTTGCCTTAACTCTTCTCTTATCATTATGAACACATCAAAGAGGTCTCTACTGTTTAATCCCGTAAGCAACTACTGCTTGTTTCACATCCTCAACACAGCTAAACCTCATCCCCAATTTAAATATAGGGTTATCCAAGTCAGTTTCAATGTTAAACTCAGGAAATTGTTTATGCATTGCCCTCATAGCAGCTAGATCTGTTTCACTTCTTGTGTCCTCATCAGTGATTGGGTCCAATAACACTTCACCTTCTATTTCACTTTTAACACCACTGCATGTGCCCTATTCTGAACCTACAGGAACTTCAACCCTCATACCAACCCACTCCACAGTAGGGTCTACATGTTCATCGAAAGCAAGATCATCCTGATCTTGTACATATTCATCTTGGACAAAATCAGAGTCTATGCTCTCATCATCAACAGACTCTATTAGTGAGGTTTGGGCTCGAGAATCAGAAAGTGGTGAGGTTTGGTCCCTTGTATCAGACTGTATGGGTGATTGAATCTCTGTTGCTTCAGTTTGGGGTGAGTTTTGGGCTTCACATGGGGTCTGGTTTTCATGTATGGCTTCAGATGGGATTTGGTTTTCAAGTATGGGTTTAGATTTAGTGGGGGGTATTGGGCAAGTTTCAAGGGATTGAGAATGGGGATAGTTTTGAGCTTGGGCTTGAGATTCAGTGGGGGTGGGTGGGGGGGGGGGTGTTCAGCCTCAATTTCAGGGGATGGTTCTGCAACAGGTGCTTCATTAGTTGTTTGGGAATCCAATGGGGGTTCATTAGCTGTTTGGGAATCCAATGGGGGTTGAGAGCTACTACATGACATTTCTGTTTGGAAACCCACTAATGTTAGTGGGTTGTACTCAATAGGTCTAGGTCTTATTTGGGGTTCATATTGGGCATGTTTAGGTGCAGGTTCAGGTTCGGGTTGACTTTTGTATTGCTCTGGTTGGCCTGGTAATGCAAAAGCTAAGGGTTTGGGAGGGGTAAACTTAGTTAGGTAACATTCAGCCCTATTGTGGGGATGAAGATAAGTTGACATCATCATTACTTCATCATCACCAAATATGTAACATAACCCATCATCTCTTTCTACTTGATTTTTCCTAGGAAGCCTAAAATATGCACCAAAATTACCATAATGTCCTAGGTCTTGAGCTATGCTCTTTAGGGTATAAAACCCCATAATATCTGGATCACAACATCAATAAAATCCAGTTCCCCACCAACATATACCTCTCTACCCTCTACTATTTCAAAGTGTCCACCATGATACACTTTTAGTGTGAATAGTTTGGACCCAGGAGCTGCATTACAAATACACCATAAACAATCAACACAAACACAACTACCATTTTGCAGATTATCTATACACCATACCAACCAAAATAATAATAAATGCAGAAAACCTGTAATTTTTTTTCAAATCCATACAGTCATCAGATAAAGACAAATTGGCACCCTAAACAACAGTTTTATATGAATTTTATATATGAAATAAAGTGAAACAACAATTACATAACAATACGTATATATATATATATATATATGTATATGCAATAAAGTCCAAAGCAGTCTTTGTACACATATACCCAATTGGCACACCAAACAACAACATTTACAGTCTGACTTTATATTATTTAATAATTTGAAAACATATTTCACCACAACTACCAGTACACATCTAGAAGACAAACTCCACATAGTGGTCCCAACATATCTGCAATGACAAGCTCACACAGGGGCTATTTGAAAAGTTCAAATCAACTTCAATGCTATAAACAACCCCTATATATACACTCAACCCCACAACCGGTAACCATCACAAACCCCAAACCCCAATTAAAAACAAGCAATCCCCTTATCATTCGCAAAATTCAATTTCATTCAACCCAAACCCAAGAAAAACCCTAATTTTCAAGTCTGACTATAATACAAACATTGCGAAAAACCAAATGATAAGAGACCACTTACAATATATAGGCCCGCCATCATCGTGGAGTTTGCCCTCCATTTCCCCGTACCCGTTTGAAGAAATGCGAAGAAGATTTGAAAATCTGCAATTCTCCTGTGCTCTTCCAAACTTTGGTCGTTGAGGTTTATGGAAGTTTGATAGGGTTATGCACACGAAGAGAAAGTGAGAAATTTGAGTTTTGCTAGCTTCTAGCCCTAGATCAGTGTTTCTGAAAATTAAATTTAAGGATGGAAATTTAAAAAAAAATTGGGGGGGGGGGGNGGGGGGAATGGAACCAAAGAGGAGGAGGGAGGACGAATGAAGCAGGGGAAGAAAGACTGTAAATGCCCCTATGAAATGGCTCACGTGCACTTCGCGTGAGGAAAATGGAGCTTTTCAGACGGAAATGCCTCTAGGTATCGACGTCACATAGAAAAGTTTAGTTTGGGTAGTTAACTGCGAACAAAATTAGTTTGGGTACCCGTTTGTAAAACCCGACATAGTTTAGGTACCTCGGGTGAAAATTACCTTTTTATTTTCATATTTCTTTGGACTGCGCGGAAATCTGTCGATATTTCCGAAAATAAAATTTCCAATATACTACTCATTGCTGAAATAAATTTGATCAATTATTGGACAATGCATTTTAATATTCAGAGTAATAACATATCACACAAGTTGTCATGCCTTGTTTCTATCACAAGGATGAATAATATGATGAAAAACTTTACATAAAAGAAAGTGATAGGAATCTATATAGAAAACTTGCTAACTATTATGTGTCTTGACAGTTCTAAGTATTATTACAATTTGAGTCGATTTGTATTTGCTTTACTCCTAGTTTAATTAGTTTCCCATTGGTAGCCGCTTTCATCATAAAGAGTCAAAGAGGGCTCTCTAAAACTTAAGAGGCAGACTACTATTAGAATATTATTGATATTGAAATTTATGAGTTTGCTTCTTTGTTATTTTCTGGTTTATCTTCTTTCGTTCTTTCCTGCATCAGGAAGTTTATCCTCGGATGACAAAGCAATTAATAAAAAGCTTGAAAAGAAGAAATGCTAACATGAAGCTGCAACCTTTCGACCATCTCAGACGATTGCTTTTGAAGGACTATTGAACTCCAAAAGCACAATTTATTACATAGTTAACCACATTGCAAATGATACATTAAAGCCATCACTACTCTATGAACAGAGTTCATCCAACAAAAATATAGCAATACATTAATAAGATAAGAGGCATATTTCAATCACAAAAAGTAATATTAATCAATAACTAATAGGCTTACTGCCTTACTCAATATATGCCATTAGTGCAGCATCACCAACTCGTATGCGAGTTCAAAGCAGCCTTGTGTATCCACCTGCCCTATCTATGTATCACAGCAACCACAACCTAGTTTATTTTCTTTTATCTTCCTTAGTTGCAAACACATCCTAGTTTCTAACACGGTATCAGAGCTGTAAACTGATCTTAGGAGGAACTGTGAAGGGTTTGCTGGAAAGGAGAAAAGCTACAACTCTCGGTTCAACTAAGGTCGAATTCCATTTCATAAAGAAGACAAAATCCAGGTTAAGTGCTCACCATTTACATCTTGTTTTCTTCTCTAGTAACATGGCATCTACCCATTTTTCAGCTCCATCACGACCAGTTTTCACTAGTGAAAATTATAGTATTTGGTCTATATGGGAAGTCACAAACCAAGGGGTCGAACCAGGTCCATTGAGAGCTAATCCCACTGTGGCTCAAATGAAGCAACACAGTGAAGATGAAGTTCAACAGGTCATTCAAGCTCAAGTGTCAGATGAGCCACTTGAAAATTTTGAAACTTTGTTTGCTGCATCTAGAACAAGGCAAAATGATTGATTGATAGTGGATGCTCAAATCATATGACTCACAATGAGCAACTCTTTATGAGTTTGGATAGAAATGATCATTTAAAAGTCAGGTTGGAAGAGGAGATGTTGATGTCACAACTCCAATGGGTATGAAAATTATTTCTTTGGTTCCAGAAATCAGTGAGAATTTATTGAGTGTTGGGTAAATGTTGGAGAAACAATAGTCTGTGAATTTCTCCAACAATAAGTGTGTTATAAGTGACGCTCAAGGAAATGAGGTGTTAAGTGTTGCAATGAGAGACAAGAACTTTGTTGTAGATTTGGAAGAAAATGAGCTCACTGCCATGACAGCAAGAGCTGATGATAAATCACAACATTTGTACAAAGAGTTTGGTGGTTATATTTGCAATTATTTGGAGCAAAAATTGATTTGCAAAGCTATTGAAGCAGAGATATTATCCTTGAACCACCAGAGAAAAATTGAAAAGCTTGAAGAACAACTTCTAGAGACAGAGAATGCAATGATCCAACTCAAAACTGAGTTAAAGTGGACAGCCAGTGCGCTGGAAAAGGTAAAGAAAAACCATATGCATTCCTTGAATGAGAAAGTTAAAAGAGATTTTGTAGAAAAGAAGAAATCAGCCGTTAAAGTAGCTGAAGGTGTCAAGCAACAAATTTCGGGTGCCTTGGATTTAAGTTTAGAAGGAGAACTTCATGGGGAGTTTTTAATTGTCATCAACCCTAAAGTTGCTTTAAATTCAGAAAATGGTATTTTAAAATCCTTCAAACAGGCTGTTGAGGAAAAGAGGCATGAAGCCTCAACTTTGAAAGTCCAACTGGTGAAAAAAGTTGCTGAATCAAATCTAGTTTCTAAAACTGAGAAATCTTCTCAAAGTTTATGTCAAAAACCAAGTTAGATTATTGAGAACTCTTCACGATGTTACCTCTAAAAATACTAAGAATGAGTGTTAGAAATTGTATTTTTAAAGAGTAAGAAAATGGCTAAGTGGAAAAAGAAAGAAAGTGTCAATGCAGCACCTGATGGTATAGAGCTAACTAGCAGCTCTTGAGCTCTTGGCTGTTTTTGTTTTAGTTTTTATGTAGTAGTTCTTTTGGTTAAAATGTAATTTAATGTTTCCTTTTATTGTTATATGATTTAGGCAAGAATTAGGAGATATTTTGTTAAAAAAAAAACTGCAAACAATTATATGAGTAAGGTTGTGACAGGTTAGATAAGGCAGCACATACTACTACTGTTTTCCTTTTTGTTGTAAATGTATTTAAAAAAAAAAAAAAAAAAAAAACAGATTATGATATGTTGTTGGTTTTTTGCTCTCACGGTTTTCTTTCTTTTTCACTCTTGTTTTTACTTATTGGTTCCTCTGGTTTTGCGCTGAAGTTTTTGCAAAACATTTTTTATCTTCCTTAGTTGCAAACACAACTTAGTTTCTAACACAACCAATCAGTACAATAATTAAAAAGATTAAGATTGTAAAAGCAACAGGACTCTGACTTACTTGCATTGATAAAAAATTTCAGCAAATAGCTTATGTATGACCTCATCCCCTCGCACAAAAGCAGCTTCACGCCTTGCCGCACATAGGGAGCCCTGTGATAATGTTTGAAAGACAATACAATGGCATTAAAGACCCAGAAGGGAAAAAAAAAAATGTAAGAGAACTGAATCTATGCAGTTGGAGAAGAACTTTTACAAGGCAGGAATGGTTAGAGTAATTGAAACATTTCACTACTCATGACTTCTTTTTCCTTTATGGGACAGAGCATGAGAAATGTAAACTAGGATTGCATCAATTTACAGAGCATCCTTCCAACATAAGTTGTGCATAAAAATGGATAATCCTTCACAAATGATTCCAAAAAAGAAACAAAGAACTTAATTTACTTCAAAAAGATCATGGAACTTGTACCCAAACTACCTTTTATTTCTTTACAACTAAATGACCAAAAAAGTAGCTAAAAACTGCACATCTCCACAAAGTCTTACCTTTCCTTCCTATCGCCAAAACCCCCCATCCAACCAAGAAGTAAATAACAACATTTAAGTTACACCCAACATATTCCAGCTTCTCTCACTAGTTTGAACCAAAGAAAAGTAGCCGCATCACATTGTGAAAACAAGTGGTCAACAGATTCACAAGCTTTCCAAGGGTGATATACACATATATGATGCTTTTTGCAGCAAAACATAGATATTAATCTTGTGAATAGCAAATAAAAAAAATAAAAAACTGAATCTTCAAAATGACACAAGCTTTCCAAATAATATTGAAGGGCTCAAAAACCGAATAGGAAGGATTATCAATCAAAACTACAAAGAAATATTCGCATGAAAGGTACCAAAGGAATTACAATACCATAATCTCTTCTCAGCTACACTTGATCTTAGCCAAAAAGAAAGGTATTTATAAAGTCACACTGTAATCAATCTTATATATGAAAAGTAATTTGAAGATATATTAGATATACAGTGTGAAAAATTATCCAAAAATATTGCTGCACATGTGGAGGCAAACTAAAAAGAAAACAATACATAGGGAACGAAGGAATCTCAAAAGCTTGTTGGCTTGGGTAATATCACCACTTGCATAAGAATGTTAGCCGTCAGTCCAAAGAAAACACATTATATACCAATTTTATTCAGGGATAAAAAAGGCTTTTCCCCTGTTAAAATATAAAATCAAATTCTAATTCACCTTGTAAATTTAAACTTTTAAAATTGATTTGGATTGTGATTTAAAATAGTATTAGAGCTTGAGGTGTTCAAAACGGGGTTTTCAAATTATTTCTTCATTCCACTTATTGGATTTTGTTCCATGAAAATTAACACAAATTTCTTCTTGATATGACATGAAGAGGCATACTCTCTAGGGACATCAAATATTAAAGAAGCAAATGTTACATAGAAATAGCATTGTTCACAATATTAATTTGTTACACGCACCTCTTTTCCAAGCTGGACCGTATTATCAGCCAGACGTCGAATCTCTTTTGCCTGCAATTGAGCGTACAAAACCAAAATATAAATAATCAAAATAATCAACACACACACACTTTTATTATAAAACATAAATGTTGACTCTTTATACTCTCCAGTAAATATATTTTTATTTTTTATTTTTAAATTTTTTTATTTTAAATTTTATAACATTTAAAATTAAAAAAATGATTTACTAAATACAACAATCAAATATGTTTTGGTGATTAAGTCATTTTTTTTAGCTATTTTATATTTTTTTAGTAAATTTATAAAATTTATAACATTTAAAAATATTTGATAAAAAATATCAAAAATAAAATAAAAAATCTATTAGTTAGGTTCTATTAATCCTTCAACAAATAAATATTATGACAAAATTCTATATATATTATTAAAAAAAAACTTCATGTTTTTTATACTAAAAAATGAATAGGAGTTTTGCGAAATTTTACATCAGTATCAGTTAAACCAAACAAAACACCTACAAAATCAATCAATCAAAAAAGTTTTATTTTGAGAACTCTTAACTTCTCATATAAAAAAATTTGAAAATAAATAAATAAATATATTATCTCGAAAAGACGAAGTAAATTCAGCAATATATAATCAACTAAACCCCTGAAAAACCCTAAATTTTTAAAAATTGAGAATTTGAAAAATAAATTCTCTTTTTGGAAGGTACCTTGGCAACAGTGGTTTCGATGTGCTCGTGCTTTACCACTGTGACACCATTGTTCTGAGCCAGGAAAAATTTGCAGAAAATTATAAATATAAATTAAACAATTGTTAAACAAAAGCGAAACGAAAATTAATCAGAAAAATAATAGAAATCAAAGAACTTGAGCATGCACATTCGATGACCCGTGGGTCGGCCTAGCTTCCTGAATTTCTCATTTTCTTTGCACAGAGAGAGAGAGCTTGGTAGTTCAAAATCAGCAAAATTGCCTCGATTGAAACGAAAAAGAAAATATTTTATTAAAAAAAACAAAAACAAAAAACTACATCTAGAAAAATGGCTTTAAATGTAAGTTCTCTTTTTTTTTTGGTAAATTTAAATGTAAGTTCTCTAATAGCCAAATAGCTTGTAAAGGAACAGTATTTAAGAAAGAGCAAATACTGCACAAGGATTCTTTTCTGCAAAAACACACAAAATTCACAAATTGCACCTACAAAACTTCCAATAAAATAAAATAAAAAATAAATAAAAAAAGAGCATTCCGTTAACCAAAAAAAATAATAGNAAAAAAAAAAAAAAGAGCATTCCGTTAACCAAAAAAAATAATAGCAAACTCATGAAAACATTTTTTTATAATAAAAATAAAAACTCATGAAAACATCCTCATCCGAAATAACTGATATGTAATAGTATAAAACTATAAATTTAATGTCAACCTGCGTCTTAAAAATTTAAGAGGTTAATCAATCATTTATATATTTATACATTTTATAAAATACTTAATATTGACATTATTGTTAATATAATATTATTGGATTGAAATAGATTGACATTGTAATCTTAAATATATAAATTGTGTGTCTTTTGAGACTTGAAAAGTGAAAGGGATTAAAACGAAAAGCATGGGTAGACCTGAATTTTGACCTCAGTTTCGTTGACTGCTATGCTCCTTCTGGTGACAAAATCTAACATGAAACGGAGGATCTACGGTTTTAAATTATCGCGTGTCATATTAACTCTTTTGGTGAACTGTGTCATATATTTTATAATTATTCACAATAATGTTATATAATGTAATAATATTTTTTTTGCATCTTGTGCTTTTTGAATTCTATACTGATTTCAATTTATCTTCTGTATTTTCTATTCGCCTTTTATGACTTTTAAATATCAAAACTTTTGTAACGTGTATAGCCAAACTATTAATTTTTATACTGAAACGTGTATAGCCCATTATTTTATCAGCATTTCAAAATAATGGGGAGTGTTGTCGCTGTATGTGGGTTTTTTTTTTAATGAAATTATCACAGTTTATATACAACTATTTTTTTTTTGTAAAAAAAAAAAAGATTTATTTAGAGTGAAGTCATAAATTCAAAAATTATTTAATAAATAAGTCAAACTCATACGTTTTTTCATCCAAGTAAAAATCTACATATATACAACTATCTTCATATGGTTCCTTTTATCAAAATGAAATAAGATAAAAATCTGCATATGGTTCCTCTTATTTTCAAATTATAAAAGAAGTTCATTAACTGTAGTCATGACTCATAACATAACCATCACATGGTGACAAGCAAGAAGGCAGAAAGATATACTATCTGCGTTAGCAAATCAAGTCCGCTAAAACAAACCTGAGATTGAAATTTATTAATAAGTTACAATAATTGAGAATTGTATCTGTTAAAGGAAGAAAAAATAAAAACCATAGTTTTCATATAGTGCCTTTTTCTACATTTAGTAGGTATATAATATATATATATATATATATATATGTAAGTTCTTTTATAATAAAAACATCATCGTTTCAATAAAATAAAGATAGTTTCTAAAAATATATTTTCAGTAACAATATAAAATTTTATCACTAAAAATAAATTATTAATAACAAAAAAAATTAAAATTTAACACTAATAATATATCATAAATATAAACGAATAAAAATAATAGGTACAAAAATTCTGTCATATGATCTTTGCTGTGCGGATTGTGCATAAATTGTTATTAATAGATATTACTAGTTATAAAAATATCACTAATAGTAGCTATTAATGACAATTTTTGCACAAACTAATTTTGAATTCATGGATAAGAAGTTAATAGTAAGTATAAATATTTTATATATTAGAGATAAAATATAAAAGAGATAATGACATATTTTCTATCAATTTGGACCCAAATAAATCCAAAAGAGGTATGCCTATATGTGAGGGGAAGTGTTAGAGAAAATGCTTAAAAGAAATGAAAGCCCACCTCTTATCAGCTTAAGCTTTTGGGAGAAATAAAAATTCAACATGGTAACAAAACTGAAAAACTTAGTGATCATAGGAAAAATATATATGATGACCCAAATGAGCCTAAAAGAGGCCGGGCCGAAAATGCATATGTATGACTCAAACGGGCCTACATGTGAGGGAAAATATTAAAAATAAAATATAAAAAATATGATGACCCACCTTCTATTAGCTTATATTTTTAAGATCAATGGTGATTCAACATTCTTAGACTTAATAGTTTTACTATTATAATTTTATTTTTTAGCTTTTGAATCGCTTTAAAAATTAAAATTAAAAAATCAATTTATGGTTATCTGAGTCTTATAAAGTTCACTTTTGCCCAAATATAAATTTAGTATGTCAACAAATTTATATTTAATTAATATTAAATTTTAAATCTTAACATTTTATTATGTAATCTAGAACTAACAATGAAAAACATGATGCTAAAATTATCAACATTTTCTCTTCTCCATTGTTAACTAAGTTTAATGAAAAAGAAAAACCACCGGATTGGAAAGACACTTTCAATTCTTTAAAAGAAATTATTGAATACTGAAAATCTCAATATCAACAAACAGATGATATAGAGAGACGCTCATTTAGTCAAAATGATGCAAGAATTATTATATTCTCAAAATGAACATATATTTGAAGAAACAAATTATCATTATATGTTAAATTATGATACAACTGATAAATCTAGTTCAGATTCTGATAACAACAGTGAAGAAATCACTGTAGAAGAAGATGAAGTATATGACACTGACACAGACAGTGAAAGTGATAAAGATAAAAAACAAGAGATAGCTTTAGGTAAAAGAAAAGTAGATTTGGATGATCACTTAGATCAAAATCCTGAAACATAATTTTATACTCAGCAAGAGTTAGATGAAATTAAGAAAAATGAAGATGAACTTATAGCATACCCTAAAGTGGATACAAGTCATGTATTCCCATCTACTTCAAATCATATCCCTACAGAACATAGGGTAGATTATTTAAATAAAACAAGTGTTGCCTCACAAGGTAAATACTTAGACTTTAAAAATATAAATTTTAAAGATTATGAGCAAACAATAGACGATTGGGCTCAAAGTTTGGTAATAGTTACTATAAATTATAGATCAAGTTGGTCTACAAATAGATTTTTAAATTTTTTATCTGGTACACTACAAGATGATGCATTTCAATTCCTTAGACAATGGAAGAGTTCTGAAGAAGGTACAAAAGAAAAAGAAAATTTAATTTCTACTTTTAAAAGTTTAGAAGAGATTCTTAAAGAATTCACAAAGATCTTAAAAAAAAGAGTTTTGTGGAATAATGGATATAGAAAATAATAAGTTAGACATAGAATATGTTCTGACAAAATTAAAATTATGTGATATAAGAGAATTAGAAAAATTCTCTAAAAAAATTTCACAATATTTTTATTTATTATCTGCGGATAAAATAAAATTTTGGATAAACCAATATTTTCATAAATTACCTCCCCCTTAGGATGAGTTATGTAATACAAAATATTCCAAATTTTTAGAAAAAAAATAATGGAATAGATACTTTAGGAAATAAAATTAGTTTTGTTTGGAGAATGATAGTAGACCACTGTCTTAAAGCAAAAGCTAGTAAACAAGTTAAAAATAAATTAGAATATAATTATTGTTCTAGATTATTAGATAATCAATATGAATTTTGTTGTTCTAAAGAAATTAGAAAATCAAGGAAAACTAGAAAAAGTTTTGATAAAAAATATAAATGGAGAAAATGGAAAAAGTCTTCCAAATATCCTAAGTTTAATAAAAATAAAAAAGTATGTTAGACCTAAAAAGAAAAGAAATCTAAGTCAATGTACTTGTTATATATGTAATGAAAAAGGTCATATAGCTCCTGATTACTCTAGAAAAGGTAAGCAACAGAAGAAAATGATAAAGTATTTAGAAGAAAATAAATTGAAAATTTGTTTTGGAAAAGAAATCTCTTATCAAAAAAATATATTATATGAAGTTGAAAGTTTTACAGTTCTAGCTCAGATGAATCTGATTATATTTTTATGTTTAATGATTATAGACAATTATCTTTAATGTTAAATGAAATTCCTGAAAAGNAAAAGTAACAAAGTTATCTGATATCTTAGGCAAAGATTTTCAGATAGATGATAAAATGTTAAAGAAACTAACTATAGTTCAAAAAAAATTTATAAATTATCAAAATTTAATTTCTGGTCAACTAGGCATTTTGAACAGTTTAATGGAAATACTATAGCTAAAGCATCTGAAAATGGTTTAGTTGATATTCCTATTTTTGATAAAAATAAAATAAAAAGATTAAAAAAGAAATACTCTCAATTAAGGTATATACATATCGGTTTAATACAAATCGAAATAAAGACATTATTTCGACAAAGAATCGATACACCTATTTTAGCTGTAATGCTATATAAGCGTTTCAATGATCCTATTAAGGCACTAATAGGAGGAATTCAGCCTAATCTTGTCATTGGAGTCATTTGGTTTAAAGTAAAATCTAATTTCTTTATTTCCATAAATGATCCTAATATACAAGATACTATTAGATTAAGAGTCCAAACAAGAAATGTTGGGATGAAAAGTGATAATTTTGATTTATCTATTAAATGGCAAGCTATTCATGAACTGACTAATTTGCCGCAAACATCTATTAGAGAAATAGATTCAAAAATTGTTGAAATTTTCGAGCCACGAGGATTTGATGAAGCAATACAACCACGACTTTTAAATTAGAAAGATTTAGAAGTTCCAAATGATTGGTTAATTAATAATATTACTGATTCTCAGGAAGAGAATAGAGTAAAACCACTACAGATTATAGCATCATGCAATAATTTCTATTTTAAAAATAGCAATCTGGAATCTTCAGAAAGAAGATCGGTTGATAACAATATAGAAAATTATTTTTTAAATAAGTCTTTAGAAATTTCTAAATTAAAATATAGAGATTTAGAAAGAAATAAAAGTATATCTAAAAATATTCAAATTCCTATTTTCCCAGGAAAATTTGATAAAAAGAAAGAAGAAAACTCTAGTTCTAGCCATGAACTAAAACCAATTATTATTTCACAAATGCACATTGGAGAAAATGAAGATATCATTTTTTCTAAACATGAAAATTGTAAGACATACAATTATATTCTAGGAAATTTTAAATTTCAAGGCTATAAGAACTATAGCTTACATGTATTAATAGATACTGGAGCTACAACTTCAGTATGTCAACCTAATGCTTTACCAATTAGAAAAATGGCAATTAATTAAAAGACCAATCCTAGCAACATGAATTAATGGTCAACATACTAAAATAGAATTTAAAGCTAAAAATATACCAATTTGGATTAATAACTATAAATTTATTATTCCAAAGGTTTTATGTTTTCTGACTATGAACGGAGATTTTATATTAGGTAATAATTTTCTCAAAAAATATTATCATTTAACTATTTTTCAGAAAGAGATTAGTTTTACTGATACTAATAGAAAAATTAGTACAGACATTTTATATAAGCATGTTTGTAAATGCATACCATCATATCAAATAGAAAAATCTGATTGCATTAATCAATTAGAAACTACTCATTGGATTTATAAAATTTTAGTGAAGATCCTATGAAACTATGGAGTAAAAATCCTAGGTATTGTAGTTTAAAATTATCAGATTCAAATAGAATAATTAGAGTCAAACCTATGGTATATAGTAAAAAAGATATAGATGAATTTGAGACACAAATTCAAGAATTTTTAGAAAAATGATTAATAGAAACAACTACTAGTCCACATTCTAGTCATGCTTTTATGGTCAGAAACCATTCAAAAAGAAAAAGAGGAAAACCTAGAATGGTAATAAACTATAAAAGATTAAATGAAAATTTAGAGTTTGACGAATATTTTATTCCCAGAAAGGATGTTTTAATTAGTTAAACTAGACAATCAAAATTTTTTAGCAAATTTGATTATAAGTCAGGATACTAGCAAATTAAATTAACAGAAGAGTCAAAGCCCTTGACTGCTTTTAGTGTTCCGTATGATCATTACCAATGGAAAGTCATGCCATTTGGTTTATGTACGGCTCCACAAATTTTTCCAAAGATGGATGGATTCAATTTTTGGAAAAATTAAAGATTTTTGTGCTGTATATATTGATGATATTTTAGTTTTTAGTGAAACTAAAAAACAACATAAGCAGCATCTAGAAAAGATTTGCAATGAATTAGTTAGTAATGAAATTATTATTAACCCTAAGAAAATAGAGGTTGTGAAAGAAGAAATAGAATTTTTAGGATTTAAATTTACCAAAACAGGTATTAAATTACAAGATCATATATTTCAAAAATTAAAGATTTTCCAGGGACACTGGAAGTAGGGGTGGGAAAAAACCGAACCAAACCGTTCAAACCGAACCAAACCGTTGCTTTTGGTTCGGTTTGGTTTGGTTTGTAGAAGATAATGGTTTACTATGTTAAAAAACCGCCATTAAAGGTTTAGTTTGCAGTTTGGATAATTTTTGGACCAGACCAAACCGCAAACCGCACTTAATATTTTATACATTTATAATATTTTTTATTATTAATAATATATATAACTAATGTATACTTTTAATTGTTAATTTTTAGTTTGGATTGTAATACATTGTTTTAATTTAGATTTTGAATTGTAATATTTTTAATTTGAATTTAGTATTGTAGTATTAAAATTAGTTTAAATTTTGAACTACAAAATTAAATTTTAGTCTTGCAGTTATTTTGGACTATAAAATTAAATGTCGCAGTCTAAACCGTTAAACCAAACCGTTTATGAATGGTTTGGTTTGGTTTGGTTTGAATGGTCTTAATGGTTTGGTTTGGTTTGTTGTTAAGCTAAACCGCCATCTATGGTTTTGTCTAAATTTTTATAAAAAATCAGACCAAACCAGACCGCGCCCACCCCTAACTGGAAGATAAAAAAACATTTACAAAAATTCTTAAGAATTTTAAATTATGGTAGACAATTTATAAAAGATTTTTCTAAAAAAGAAAGGTTATTATTTGAAAAGTTAAAAAAAGATCAACAATTCACATGGTCAAAAAAAGACTCAGAGATTATTAGAAAAATAAAATATGAATTAAATGAAATACCTTCAATTTATTTTTCTATACAATGAGAATTATTATTTTAGAAACTGATGCAAATAATGAATGTTGAGGAGCAGTATTAAAAGCTAATACTGATTCAGGCGAACAAATGTGTGGTTATAACTCAGGAAAATTTAAACCTAGTGAGTTAAATTACATTACTTTAAAAAAGAACTTTTAGCCATAAAATATGGTATTAAAATGTTTCATATTTTTCTAGCACCAGAAAAGTTTGAAATTAGAACACATAGCAAATTTGTTAGGATTTTTTAAAATCTAAAAACGAGATGAAAATCCAAGAAGGATTCGTTGGTTTAATTATATAAATCAATATTCCTTTATTATAAAACATATAAAAGGAACTAATAATTTTATTACTGATTTTTTAAGTAAGACTAATGAGTAATCAAGATTGAATTACTATTAATAAAGGTAAAGGAAAGAAGGACAACCAGTCCTCTTCATCCAATCAGTCATGACAACCTAGCCAAGGTAAAGTCATAAACAAAGGTAGTCAAGCCTCAAGATCCTGTTCAAATTTTAGACCACAAATGAGAGCTTCTCAAAACCCAATGTCATCTCCTAGCAAAGGAATGTTTCCACCATATCCTTATCAGTTGGTTTACCCAAAATCATTTCAACCAACCTCAATTTTCTACTGTTCCATCTTCTATTTTGGCCATAACCCATGGACACCTGTCCAAACATCTTATTCTCAAGTTGCCCACGAAGCAGATAATTTTCTGAAACAACAAAAAGAATTAGAAGCTAAACAAGTTTTTTATTTCTATAATCTAAATTTATCTACAGATATTTATGATTATTTAAACGAAAGCTGGAAAACACATGTACTAAACAAGCGAAGTCATTTTAGAAAAAGTAAGGGAAAATTTGCATACATGTTGTTAGAAAAACAGTAGAAAGAAACAAAACTGCATATTTTAATTTTAGAGTCTATTAAGTCTTTAGCTACCAAAATGGACGCTAATATTTTTATTTTCTTTTTCTTTTAAAGCTAATAATTCAGTAGCATAAAATAATCTAATATTTTTAATATCTTGATTTTTGTCTAGAATCTTGAGTTGATGAGTTATTAATTTCTTTAACAACATCATAATTTTTATCGATTTTCTTCTCTATATTACTAAGATGACTCTTATTATCTTTAAACATGAAATATTCCATATCTATAATAGTATTTATACCAGAAGCAGTAAATTGACTATCGTTAACTTGTATCTGATGTTCAAAATCTTGATTATTTGCTAAACACTTAAGCTCTTCCATATTAAACGTGTTGTTGGTGCACAAGACCCTTCTGTCCAACCAATTTATCACTTAACCAGACTCAAAAACGATCACACAGATCTTAAACAGAGTCACACAAGTGATTTAAAATCAAACAAATATATATGCTTCACAACAGTTAACAATGGAGAAGAAGATAAAATTTAGTAAACTTACTTGATTCGAACTTCAAATATACGTCACAAGATTACAATCTATTACTCCAAGCTGATAGTATAAACTTAGTTACACACCATAGATATGAAACCTAGACGCTTTAGCAATGTAATATAAATGTTACTTCATCTATAAAAAAAAAAATATATATATATATATATATATATATAAGGTCTTCCGTAATGGGCAAAGTTGCTACTATATAATGGATAATAGCTTATTGTAGCCATTAGATGTGTTCCATTCTACAAATTCAACTGCTGCAGTATATTATTCCCTATTAGTATATAGTAGGCGACGTTTTTCGTTACCGTGTATGTACATGTGTATACACTCAGTGAGAGTAATATAAAATATATATGATAATTTTAAAATAAAAATCTTCGCTAATAAATAATATTTATTAATAACGCTTTATTATTAATTTATCATTAACAGTCGACTATTAATTACGATATTTATTTTAAAATTGTTAAATATATTTACAATAATAAAATATATATATCTATATTTATATTTATATGTGTTACCTATTTATTTTGTTTTAACGTTGCGTAAGCCAAATAGAACAGAAGACGTGTGTTTGAAGGTGGTAAACAAAATTAGATGAAGCTAGCATTTTTTTTAAAATTAATCTAAAATAAATTAAAATGTAATTTTACAATCCAGTTATTTTCGATAGCTTATAACTTGTTTTCAATTCATCAAAAAAAAACTTGTTTTCAGAATCAATGAAAAGCTTTTAATAATCAAATGGACTAGTCAATAAGGCATCCAGATTAAAAAAAAAAAAAAACAAAACAAAAAGAAAATTTCTATAAGGACTTAGTCTTTGGTCCTAGTACACACTCTCAAACCGCGTTTCACTTTTTTTCGCCATTCCTTTTTCACGTTCTTCTTCCTTCAAACTCCTTTAAAACCAGATCTAAAGCCGTCACATATATAAAATCACAGAAACCCAAAAGCCCAATCTTCCATTAACCATGAAATTATCAGATTCCGTTTACCATTATTTCTATGGCTATTTTCTTCAATAGCACTCTGTTTTTCCTTAGCTTCTTCTTCTCGATATTTTGCTGTTTTCCATTTGTTTATCCACTTTCAACTGTATCAATATCTGAAACTTCAAATCAGACATTAATCTGTGCTTTGCTTCAGCCTAACAGCAATCTCACATGTACTAGTTTCCCTCCTCATGGAATCCAAATCAAAGCCAATCCCAATGCTCCATTGATTAAAGGGGTAGTTTCTGGAAATGGGTTTCTCTGTTCTCTGATGTCTGGTTCTTCATCTCCTTTCTCAAATACTTCCATTCTCAGTTGCTGGAGGTTCTCTGCTAATGGAACTGGTATGCGTCAGAAGCGTTTATACCATGGATCACCACCTATCAAGGAGATTTCTGCAGGAAATTCACACATTTGTGGAGTATTTGATGGGACTAATCGTCTCCATTGTTGGCAATGGCGGAGTTTCGATCCCAATAATCTCCATGGCCAAAACTTCTCGAGCATAGCAGTGGGTGAGGATTTTGTTTGTGGCTTATCTTCTACGGTATCAAATATCACTTGCTTGGGAGGAAATGACCGAGTCGTTGGCAAACAACCTGCAGGGAATTACAGTACAATTGCTGCTGGGTTCAATCATGCATGTGCGATCTCCATGGATAGTAGCTTGGAATGCTGGGGAGACATGAAGGGTGAGAAACCAAAAGAAAAGTTCATTTCTTTGGCTTTGGGGGAATTTCGCAGTTGTGGTTTGAGACCCAATGGTTTGGTTTCTTGCTGGGGTGAAAACAATTTCACTCTGCCCGAAAATCTGAGAGAAAACCACTTCATATCCATCGAAGCGAAGAAAAGCGTTTTCTGTGGGATTTCTACATCGAATTTTTCTCTCTTCTGTTGGGGAAATGAGATATTGGAGTCGCAAAATTTCACGGTTTTCAACAATGTCACGCCCGGAACATGCATGAGAGAATGCCCATATGGTTTTACTCAGTTGCCGGACCACCAGAAATTCTGTAGAGATGATGGAGTTCTCTGCCAACCTTCAATGGAAGAAACACCCCCTTTAGCTTCACCACTATCTCCGCCATTGTCGCCTGAGGGATCTTCCAAAAACGGCCTCAGCAATGAAATGGTGGCGTTTATAGTGGTGGGTTCGGTTGGTTCTCTGTCTTTGGTTCTGGTCTTCTGTTACTTTCTGTCCAGGCTCTGCAATATCAGATGCAGCAGAGTCCACGACTCGGGCCGGTTGGACGATTCAACGCGAACCCAGCAAGCACAACCAGGACCACTACCCGTACTAGAGAAGAGGCTGAGCCAGTTGATCAGCATTGGCAATGGAGCTCATTTGGAAGAATTCTCTCTTCAGGTCTTGCTCGACGCCACCGAAAACTTCTCCGAAGACCATAAGGTGGGAACGGGAAGTTTCGGGTCTGTGTATCGCGGAAAACTCGATGACGGCCGAGAAGTAGCCATTAAAAGAGCAGATGTTTCGACCTCCTCATCGAACCCCGCAGGATTGTTAACCAGAAAGCAAGAAGACAAAGACAGTGCTTTCGTCAACGAGCTCGACTCCCTTTCTAGGCTTAACCACAAGCATTTGGTTCGGCTTCTGGGTTTCTACGAAGACGATAAAGAGAGAGTGTTGGTGTATGAATTCATGGAAAACGGCTCTCTCAGCGACCACCTTCACAGGCTCCAAACCTCTCCTCTGTCTGCCTCTTGGGCAGCTCGGATCAAAGTGGCACTTGACGCAGCAAGAGCGATTGAGTATCTCCACGTGTACTCAATCCCACCAATCATACACAGAGACATAAAGTCGTCTAACATACTTTTGGATGCCACGTGGACTGCCAAGGTGTCAGATTTTGGACTCTCTCTGATGGGTCCGGAAGATGAAGGGTCCCACCTTTCCCTTTTGGCAGCTGGAACTGTGGGGTATATGGACCCTGAATACTATAGGCTTCAACAATTGACATCGAAGAGCGATGTTTATAGCTTTGGAGTGGTGCTATTAGAATTGCTTTCTGGGTTTAGGGCAATTCATAAAAATGAGAATGGGGTACCAAGAAATGTGGTTGATTATACGGTGCCGTATATTGTTCGAGATGAAATACATAGAGTTTTGGACCCTAAAGTGCCACCGCCGACCCCATTCGAGATTGAGGCAGTGGCATACATAGGGTATTTAGCAGCGGATTGTGTGGTGTTGGAAGGCCGAGATAGACCAAGCATGATAGAGATTGTAGGTAGCTTAGAAAGAGCGTTGGACACGTGCTTAGCACGCCCGCCACGCTCTCGGACGCCGTCCATCGAGTCTTTGGCCTAGCCGTGCATCGTCGGTTGGTTACCATATGCTAAACATATGGTGTGACATGGTCCAGATTTTTAGTGTAAAGAAAAAAAGATTCTTTTTGTTATTATAATTTTTGTACATCTTTTTCCATGGTGTGTATAGAAACACAATTTTGTTTTAGTGGTTGATATTGTGGCAAAAAGTGTATGAATCAACTACCTACCGTAGAAAAGAGGGCAGCGATGTTCAAATCTCAAGATTTTTTGTCATTTCCTTTTTCCTTTTCAATTATTTAATTAATGGTCATTGATTTTCTTCGTCAAAGACAATGTCAAAATGGTGAATAATTTTATTTTTTTGAAAAGTCTACGGATGCAAGAAATTAGTGGAACTTGCTCTTCCTGATTTCCGATAATACCCTTTCAATCATAAGGATGGTGGAATAGAACTTGATGAATGTGAAACGTGAAGATTAATTGAAGGGGTCTTGTTCAGTTGTTCTGTTTTTTTTCTTTTCTTTTCGAATTCAGAAAGAAAAAGCTTTTTATTTAAAAAGAAAAAAAAAACCTTTTATTTTTTACCTTTTTTTCTTTTGACATTGTCTTATTTATAACCAAAAGATGGTTCAAATGTCACATTTATTCAAACCCATATTCCCGTTCAACTAAAGATATTTATAATTTTATTACAAAATAAAAAGATATTTATAATTTGAAAATATTTAAAATATAAAATGTTAAGAATAAATAGATTTGATCATTAAAAACTGTTAGGTTACATATTATATTAAATATGTCACATTAAATATATATAATTTAACATTTTTAAATAATTAAGCCTATTTATTTTTAACTTTTTTATATTAAAGTTATTTTCATTTTAAAAAATTGAAAATATCATCACCTAAACTCTATTGATCAAACCCAAACCAAACTTCAATATGTTGGTTTGGTAAAACAAGGTGATGAATACCTTTATTTGGAACACTTTAACTAAAATGGGTATTTAAAGTGGTGTGCATTACACATTATCATTAAAGGATCAAACTGAAAGGGAAAAAAATCATACAAAGCTATGTAAATTATATAGAAAAATATGTACTAATAGTATATAATTTAAAAGTACTTAATAATTAAAAAAAGAAAAGAAAAAATCTTGGATACAAGTTAGATACACTTGAGTGAAGAGGAAGATTCCTTTTAAACATGATGATTTTTCTTCTTTTTGTTCCAAAGAAAAATAAGAGTAATGAATATGGAAGAACGCGATGGGATATCAATATTCCAATGCTACAAGATCTGCATGTTTGTTCGATAACATAAATAAACTGATCTTTGTAAGCAACTAATGATATCTAAATTAGAGAAAATATTATTTGGTACAATCATAATATTATTATCTCATAATAATTCTTGAGACCTAGACGTCCACCATTTTTTTTTCCTTTCAAATTTATATAAATATAGATGAAAATTTTTTATCTGCTCGCAATTAATATCTAAAATTTGGTAGAATGACTTGAATACTCATAATGTCATACTGTCATGAGACTAGGAAGAATAAATGACACAAAAACCATCCAAAATATAATTGAATGTATTTAAATTGTATTACATTATCAAAGTATTACAAAGTCACTCAATTAAAAAGTGTACAATAACTCAAATAAAAAAATTGAATGCATGAACCTTTTTCTTTGTTGCATACAAAATTTATGTACATTACATGAATGGATTATTTTCTAGGTCAAAGTTATTATGTAACTCTAGAAACAATTTATTTGGCTTGCCAAAAGAAAAATCATACATTTATAGGAACACACTTCTACTCTAGCTTCTTCAGAGGAACTTAGAAGATACACCAAAACAATCATTGTATTTGCACATAATCATTCACCCCAGTCATTTTTGGAGACCGGTTAAATGGGTTTCAACCATTCTTCTGGAAATAAATTTCTATGCTGCCAGAGATTCTGAAGTTTCCTTCCTTTGCTCAAGAAGTTTTGTCAGCACACCATCAATTTGGACAAACACATCCTCTTTGGAATCACTTCCATTGATCTGAAACAACAAGCATAAATGACTCTTCAAGTTTGGATCTACAATTGAAACATTAGCAGCCATGTAAAATGCCCTCTCATGCCCCAGAGAAAAGAGAACAGTGCAAAATTTCTCCTGCCAAACATGATCTTAAATACACAATCATGTTTCACAAACTAAATCAGCAACTAAAATTGCAGGCATCAGGTTGTCCATTCCTCAAGATCAGGCATTCTCTATTCTAATTCCCTTGCTTAATTAATGAATAATTCCTCTGTCTTGCTTTCTCAGTAATTCCCTTGCTTTCTGTTTATCCCTTTCTCCCTCTTATCTTCTTCACCCTCTATCTCATTTACGGTTTCTACATCAATTGGTACTAGAGCCTAAATTGGATTCTACAATTTCGCTATTAATGGTTGTTACTAGTCATTCAATTCCCATTACTCAAATTAGCCAAAGAAGCCCCTATACCCCACTACAAATGTGGTCAACCACCCACTTTTCAAATAGATTTCAAGATGAATATTTTGACTACTTTGAAACATAGCTATCCTATCATATGCCTTCTAATTTTGATATTATCATCTCTTATTGCCCTTTTAGACTGGATTTATGATGCAATGTAGGGTGTGGGTTATGTATCCAAGTGTCGGATCTGTCTATTTTTTAAAGTTTTCCATGTATTTGGAGTATCCAACAGCTATACCCCTGTCCGAGTATCAAACACAAGTATGGTGGGATAGAGTGAAGAGTCTGAGTAACATAGGACTGGATTGGAGAATTACACGAATACTTTTCACTAGTCAAATGTCATAGTTAACACTATGATGTCAAACTCAAATCTAAACTCATTGATACGACAAGGTTATAGCAGAAGCGTATATCACTTCTTCTACAAAAGAGGAGAACCAAACGTGGAGGTGAAATGCAATACATCCTTAGGAAGCACCTCTCATCCTATTATAAGCAACAAGCTTTAGATCATGGTTAAATTTAAATAGAAATCTTTAGTGCGACTTCTTATATTTTATGGTATCAGGCTCCAATGAAGAAGTGCAATATGAAGAAGACTGCATCTTTAATATCTCAATTCATCAATGCATTGGAACCTTATATTCAAGAGAATTAAGTTATGTTGTCCAAGGACGAAATGTTTATTAAAGAGCTTTGCAAGCTTAGCAAGCACCAAAATATAAAAGAGTAGCTCTTCTAGTTTAGAATGAGGTGCTGACTTGACAAAAACCAAATGTCATTTAATCACCTCTTTAGACTCAACCAAATGGCATTTACCACTCTCATATACTAATATCTCGACAGACAACCAATACGATAATGCAGTTCATTCAAGCCATTGACAAAAAGAGGGCATGGAAGTTTCACACTTGAAGGAGATTATACATAACATGAATTATTTCTCACCAATACCTAGTAATTTCATTTGTGTGATGAACCAGTACATTCATACTACATTTAAAAGTGATTTCAAACTTCAAACAATGCTATCTAAATTAACAAGTGGGCTTAATCTGCCTGAGTTTTTTAATAAGGCAAATAATTATGAACTATAAAGACCCAAAATTACAAATTGGACTAAAATAATAATGAAAATAAGTGAGAAATTATTAGCATATTCTACAAGAACCGATTTTGATTGAATCCTAAATGTCATGTCCAAGTAGCTGTATCCTTAATTTGAACACTTGTACGCAAGTTTCCATATCCTAACATTTCGGAGATCAACAAATCCAGCTTCTAGACACACAATACATGCTCAATACCCAACCCCAAGTATTTGTAACATTTATAGACATCTTAATTGTCATTATGAATTTTGAACATATGTGCAAGAACACGTCACACGAAAGAAAAAAAAAATGATAGAGATAAAGAGATGCTATATAACATGCCTTAACCATTATGCCTTCATACAAGGAAAGTACTGCCTCCACATTTTGATGATGAGTGCGCAGTCGCAACTTCACCTTAATGAGTAAAAAGTAAATAAGAAAATAGTTATACGATAATCTTGCTTGATGGTTGAAAAACAAGTGCATAATAGGTCACAAATGCAAGAAGAGGAAAAAAAAACAGTAAAGGGACCAAAGGTAATTGAAAATCCACAATTTTCTTAAGTCAAAGTATTAAATAGCTCAAATGGCATAACTATACCTTTTCTTCTGTGTCATCAAAGCGTTGTGTGAGCCTTGAAGCTATTTCTTCAGTCTCTGGAGGAGAATACTTTAGGTGGTATATTTTTCCAGTAACAGGATCTAATCTACGTCCAACAACTCTCTCAACAAGAATCTCCTCATTAACCTGCAAATGCAACACCACACTGTTAATCACAGTTGTAAAACTTAATTTTAAAGTTTGCATTAACAGTGTATCAATTCAACAAAAGAAATAAGAAACAAATGAGACTTCAATGCGGGCATGATGCTTTTCACTACATATCAGCAATAAAATATGAAATTATTTATAATATAAGAACCTCCATGGCTTATAAGCATGAAAAAGAAATCAAAGAGATTAGCTATAAAGAGTTGAGAACCATCTTTAAACTGATTTTCTCTTACTCCTACACAACTTCAATGAGCAGTCATTCGGTTATGAGACATTAAGAGCAGCAATAAAGTCCTTACTTCTAAAAGAATAAAAAGATCTGGCTCAAACCCAAATCGCTTAAGAGCATTTGCTTGTGATGAGCTCCTAGGGTATCCATCCAAAAGCCAACCATTTTCTTGAGAATCTGGCTGCAATAGGCGCTCCTTCACCATCTACAGGATAGAAAAATAAATAAATAAATCACCAATAGCATGATTATTGTCAAATGAATATGTTATCGTTACCATGACAACAATCTCATCTGGGACCAATTGTCCTTTCTCCATATATTTCCTTGCTCGCCTCCCATTTTCACTGCCAGCTGCAACTTCTGCCCTGAGTAAATCTCCCGCAGCAATATGTACTAAATCATACTGCATTAAAGAGGGTTACTTGTTCAATTTTCATTTCCTCGTGAACCATTTAGAAGTTAGAAATGAATGACCCAGAAAACTGAACTTTATGTATATAAATACATACCAGTCATTCTGATAGACAAATAGTTTTAGTTATCTTTATGTAGAATGTATAAGAAATAGACACCACCACGATAACCACAAATGTAAACGAAATAATGTACATAATATATTTAGCAGAATCATATGCTTAACACAATCATTTTAACCAAAACAAAGCGGATGTGGTGTCGAAAACTCCTGCAGCTACAGGCGTGCCTCTAGGCCAATGATGAATTATAACCCTCATGAGAAAGTATATCCTTTAGATTCTAACCACAGTTACCACCATCACAGAGCTTAAGCATTCATCAACTCGGAACAACTTTTACATATTTCATTGTTTTCTTAATAGTGACCCAGAAACCAGAAAGATTATGTACATATGGTTGTTATGTGTTCTTCATTATTTATTGGTTCTTATTTCTTCTTCATCACGTGTGTTTACATTTACGTATGCATCCATCCTTGTGTAATTTTCTAAGCCAAAATCTGACAAGTTGGGATTCTAATGTCTTAATCTAATAAAAATCCAGAAAAAGAAACACACAGATGTATGAGCACAATAGGATCCCAAACTCCCCCCACAAAACACATAAACTGCTTTCTGAATTCCCACCCGTTTTATTAAACGAGAAATCGCTTGCCGTTTTACAACCCCATTTCAAACCTTCTTATTTCTGTTCAATTCTCTAGATTCTAAAGAACTTATCTTAATCACCAATCCCTTAAACCAACTAACCATTGATTCAAGTGCATTGTAAAAACAGCAAGGAAAAAAGCAAGAAAAAAAAAAAGAATCAAAGGCATAACATACTTTCTGAGTTATGAGCTGACACTGGGTTCCCTTACCAGAAGCTGGAGCCCCGGATATCATTATCCTCAAAGGCTCAGCCTTTCCACTCCCCATAACCTGCAAAAATCACCAACCCATTAAAAAAACAAAGCTCAACCCATTATAATCCGCACACCAAATTTTCCAAATTACCATGAACTTGGGAGCTTTTGGCAATGGCTTGTTACTGCACCGATTGGGGATTAGGGTTTCTACGTGAGGGAGAGATAAGCCAGAAAAGGATGAAGAAGAAGATTGGGTGGAGAGAAAAAGAGGAGAAGGGCGTTTCGGAATTGAATTGGGAACGGAAATGATGGAGGAGGAAACGGAGAGGGATTGACAAAAGACATGGTTTTGGGAGTCGTTTGGATGTGAAACATTGGCTCCGAGTGCAGCGTAGACTGAGTTCCCGTTGCACGCCATTTTTGGAGGACGACCCTCTCCTCTCTCCGCCGCTGGCACACCCAAACAAAAAGATAACTGGGATTCCGGGCACACCGGATATTCGCTCCCCTCCACCAAAACAATTTTTTATTTTCTTTTTATAAAAAATACGATTTTTTATTTTAGTTAATTTTTCATATTTCTGAGAATTCATTGGCTGTTACAGCTGATAATACAATTATTATTATATTTTTATTTAATTATTATTAAAAAAATACTCTATATCAAAGATAAAATAATAATTGCAACATAAAATATTAAATTTTATTTTATTTTATTTTTCCAAATGAGTGCCAAATCCTAAATTAGAAAGTCTAAAAACACGTGAAGAAACTATACTGTTTTTTTTTCTATAAAAAAAAATTGAACTTTGCATTGTCTATAATATTTTATTTTATTGATGATCGATCTATATGTTTTATTTTATTGGAATTTATCTTGCATTTATCTATAATATTTAAAGGGAATACTTCATCTCAATTTCTTGAAATTTATATTAATTTCAATTCAATGATTTAAAATTTGAAAAACTTTGGAAATTACTGTTGTATACCTTTACAAGGATATAATTATTTTTAAAAGTATGAATAAAATAA
>QANX01004847.1:0-61684 GCA_003254975.1 Ochetophila trinervis
ATCGACTCAAAATTTTTTTTATGTCAAATTAATATTCTTTGGACAAGGATTGCGAAGATTAATTCTAATAACTTTTTGGACATATATTTAATTAAGTAAAACTTGATTTTCGGTTTCCTATGATGCAGTATCATTCTTATAATAAATAATTACGTTTTAAAATTAATTATTAATTTATGTAAAAAAAAAGTAGTTTTTTTAATAATATCCATAAAAGTTAATTTTTTTTTAAATCTTCAGTGCTAACTGTCGACTCTAACATTTTTACCACTAAAAAAGGGGGATAAAAACATTAAAAAAATACCGACATTTTAAGTGTTTTATATGACAGATCCAAACTGTCGTGGAAAGAATAATCGTAAATAGTCATAAACAAATACGACTTGTTAACTGTCATTTATAACATTGCTGAAGCCATGTGGACGCCACATAGCATGTTAAAAATAACAATTTTAATTAGAAACCGTCTTCAATAATTTGAATTATAAACGATGATTTCATATTAGGCCCATCGTGTATACATTTAAACGTGCCATGTGGCATGTTTGGAATCGTCGTATATATTTTAAGTGTATTAACGACGGTTCCACGTGGAAACATCGTAGATACATATATACGACTATGCCACTCAAAACATCGTAGCCAAATTTTTTTTACATAAGATTCCACATGGGACCTTTGTTAAGATGTCTCAAACCTGAATATTTCTCAAGGTAATGGCTAAAATTCATGAAGGGCAATGTAAAAACCATTCAAGCGGAAGATCAATGTAAAGACGGATCATGTTGCATGATTACTATTGGCCAACACTACTTAAAGATTCAAAAAGTACATGAGAGAGTGCGACATATGCCAAAATTTTGAGCGAATGCATCACATCCCAAAAAACAAGTTGTCCACCATATCAAGTTTTTGGCCATTCATCCAATGAAGACTCGACATTGTAGGCCCGTTACCACATGTACCAGTTCAAAAGTTCATCCTCGTGGCCACATATTACTTCTCAAAATGGATAAAAACAGAGTTTTATTGCACAACCAAAGACTCAGACCTAGTTAATTTTGTTTGGAAATTCATAATACGACGATTCGGCATACCAAGAGTACATATTTCAAACAACAGATCCCACTTTATTAATAACAAACTCATAATTTTTTGCAAAGAATGGGGAATTAGTCTGAAATTCTCTTCACCAAGGCATCCATAAGGAAATGGGGAAGTCGAGACATTAAACAAGACGATACTATCCACCCTAAAGAAATTGCTAGAAAATGCCAAAAGCAGATGGGCAAAATAGCTACCCGGAGTCCTATAGGTCTACTAGATGACAGATTGAGCCCTTACGAGCTCAGTACCATTATATATCGCCTATAAAGCCAGAGGAGTTTTGCCAGTAGAAATTGCAGTAAAAACAACAGTGGCCAAAATCAAAAGCTAGTATTGGAATCAACGACCTAGGGCGTAGATGTTTGCAATTCATAAAAAGGATAACTAATAAAATTTTTGATATCTTTTAAATATTATCTTCAATTAATACTAATTTGAAAAAAGTTGTTACGCCTCCTTGCAGTGTTCAACCTAAGAGTTTGATTGTACTGTGGATATATGGTGAAAAAAGAAAGTTGGTTACAACCAAGCAAAAATAAAAGCCAAAAATCAAGGCAAAAACTTCGCCAAACATATTTTTCAAACTTTTGAAAAGATGAAAAAAGAGGGGGTCAACCACAATACAATACAAAACTAGCATAAGAAAATTCATTAATTTTTCAAAAAAGGGAAAACTATCCCATTACAAGCCGAGTATATAACAAAAAAATGAAATTTACACCTAGGGTACCTGAACTATATCGGGTGTTACACTTAGGTACCTAAACTATTTTTTGTTGCAATAAGATACCTAAACTCACATTTTTCAACACCACTAATATTTTCCGTCATTTCTGTCTACTTTTGTCCGTTAAAATCACATGCAGACCACGTGCAGAGTAACACAGAAGCAATGAGTGTCATTTCCTCTGCCTATTCTTTCCTAATTTGACATATCACAAATCCAAATCCAAGAGCTTCTCATACATAGAAATGGTAGATTCAAGCAAAATTTCTCAAAAAAAAAAAAAAATCAAAGCAAAATTTCTTAGAGGATTTAAAATAATTTTGCCCTAATCTTGTTTAAACGACTTGGGCAACCTTTCTCTAAGAAAACTCTTGCCGATTCCAATAACCAGTTCAATCTTTCCCACTTCTTGCAACACTCACAGAGCTCTAGGTACCTACAAATGGAGATCAATTTCTCCCTAATTTCCAATTTTGCACATCAATCAAATCAAACAACATAAGTAGAAAGAGAGTAGAGAGCAAAGAAAGATTACCTTATCCCAAAGAATTTGAGTGAGGTAGGTTCCGTGTACGTCCTCAACAAGTCCAAGATTATATTCTCGGCGCGAGGGAGAATGGTATAGGGTTTCGTAAGCAGCCTGAAAAATCTGCCTCCGGCTAATCAATGTGTCTTGGTTGAAACCGTACTGAGGGGGCTTGGAAACCCTAGCCTCGTAAGCTCTCCTAATGTCGTTGCCAAGAAAATGGGCTTGGGCGCTGAGGACTTGATAGAAATTGAGAGGGATGGAGACATGGCGGTTGGGGGGAGCGAGTGGGGGAAAAGGAGGAGCGAGAGTGGCTGCTGCATTGTGAATGTTTTCAGAAGAATCACTGATGAAATGGAAGTCGGAAAGAAGTCACTAATGAATCTTCCATTGCTATGTATGAGAAGCTCTTGAATTTGTGATCTGTCAAAGAAGGGAAGAATAGGGAGAGAAAATGATGCTAATTGTTTTTGAATTTCCTCTACACATGGTTTGCACGTGATTTTAAGGGATAAAAGTGGACGAAAAATAACGAAAAGTATTAACAGTGTTAAAAAATGTGAGTTCATGTATTTGATTGCAACAAAAAATAGTTCATGTACTTTAGTGTAATACCCGATATAGTTCAAATAACCTAAATGTAAATTTCTCAAAATAAAATTATTACAAGACATCAATAGGTCTAAATGGCACCACTACCCTAAGGATTCATCTCTTCCACCATGGAATTCAAGATAACTACATCAATTAGAAATTGTAGCGGCACATGGAGCGGAACTATCCTCACAAGGAATGGCTTCGCCATCTGAGTCAATATCGAAAAGCGAAAGCATTTCTTCCTCTCCTAACTATGATGAAGGAGACCATGACCGAGGATTTTCTAGACATATTTAGTCTTGCATTCCTTGCGACCCATATTGACACATATGGCCTCTCCCATCCGAAAAGAGAATCCATAAAGTTTCATTGCCTTGGCAAAGTTTTTCACCTCGAAGGTGACTTCATTTCCAGCTCTAACTACTTGACTTGTTTTCTCATTAAGATAGCATTTTGTGCTTTCATCCCCAAGCAACATACTATGATTGGCCTTAGAGCAGTTTTCCTTTTCTCTGCTTCTATGAGGGAGCCCTTCTTCTCAGGGACAGTCGAGCTGAGGGTTCCATTATTTTGTACCACATCAGAGTAAGGTTTTTTGACATGAGACAACTCTCTCCTCAAATTTAGAACTTCTTGCTCGAATAATTTTATCTTGCCAAAAGTGACCGAGGTATTATGTGCCAACTCTTATAAAATTAAATATCATATTATTATAATGTACGCCAAAAACACAACCAAAAATCAAGGAACGTGTACGGAGAATTACCACCATACTCCAGTAAGTTGACTGGCAACACAAAACAAACGCATTAGTGGTCAGGATCTCATTCTCTTCTAATTGAGGGATTGAAGCCCCAATAAGCTTCAAAGTATCATCGGCGTTATTTCTAATACTAATTCATTCGGGGAAAGTGATAGTAATATTTCCGTTAGCACCCTTGGTACCTTTATTACCCCAATACTCATGGTAGGAGGATTATTTGCATCGAACCCGTTTTCTTTTTCTTTGGAAAATGAGTATCCTTGCCAGGTCTCAGTCTCTTTTGGCCACTAACAACCATATCAAGGTTAGAAAGCTCAGGATCCGAGCTTTCTACTTTAACAACATATGTCACGGCCTAACTTGGAGGAGCTTCCTTGGAAGAGGAAGCTTAACCCTTCTTGAGTTTCTTCTTCAGAAGCACATCCTGAAGCTCGTCCGAAGTTGAGATACCAGTATTTTAATCAGAATACATATGTACAACAAAATAAAGAGCTAAAGTTAGTATTGAAATAGGATCTATCCAAAGAAAAAAAAAACTTACCATCTGGATGAAGATCCACGGCAACAAAGTTTGCTTTCATTAATAATTTTGAAAAGTTACAACGTGCGACCTTAGTAGCTTTTCAGCAGTAGAATCTTGTTCAGCCATGAAAGAAACCAGCTCAATATTTAAATGATGATCTGCAAAAAGAAAGTTAAGGAATTTGAACGGAAACACATAAAAACAAACAACACCATCTCGAGAAGATGTGGACATTCATTACTACTCACCGTACTAGGTTCTACGGATTCTAGAAAGTGTAATTCGTTTTCAAAACCCTAAAACACCTAATTCTAGGCTTGTAACTTGAGGGGTCCTCTTTTCTATAGACTTCACTTAAGTTTCTAAGGATCTTTTTTCATCCTCAGATTCGTTAAACACAGATTCAATAGAATCCCCTAAAACTAACGCATGATTAAAAGAGTCCCATAAGGGAATCCTAGCCGAATTTATCGAAGAAACTTTCCTAATATTCTCTATTAGGGAATCGAGCTTATACTAAATTCAGAAGGGTCACTATCTTTTTATCGCTATAAGTAGAAAATGGGTTAGATTGAGACGAATAAGTACTAGAAGACATGGTAGAGGAAAATTTTCGAAAAAGACTAGGCGAAAAAAGAAGAATTTGAAAAATAAATAAAAATTGAACATAGTTAAGTAAAAGAAACTAACCAATTTCTTAGAGCACTCGCTGAGTCAGGACCAAAAGAAGAATTGAGAACACAAATTGCTTTCGAGGAAGAGGAAGCTCTCGTTTTCTCTAAAAAGGTGAATATGAGTTTGAAGTGAATAAATCCTTGATATAGGTTGAAGGGATTGAGACGACCCTAGATCGTGAAAAACTATTATTGCAAGACATGTGTAAAGCTTTTAAGAAGTGGCGAAAAACGAGAAGTCAGAGGGAGATTGGAGGCATGTATATTTCAAAACTCTACTTTTACAAGGATTATAACATTTGCAGAGTAAGGAGACTAACTGTATAAGTAGAAATTTAACCACAGACGAATTATCTGGCATTTTACATTCTATACAAAAATTTGGGCACCAGCACTAAGCCTTGAACACGAACAATAGCCAACTCGTGAATATGGGGACTCAGACAACTCCCTTACTCGAGTGGCTAACTTCGTTGACATGGGTGAAAGTTAACTCGGAATTAAAAAGTCACATTGAAAATGACAAATGAGAAATATCATCAACCATTAAAATTGAAAAAAAAAATACTAACAACAAATCTGTCGGAAACAAATACAATAAAGAACAATCAAGCAAAATAATGGCAAAATTATTGAATAACTGAAAATCTATCATTCATAAATTTTCTACAACATAAAAAATCAAGACTAATATAAATACTTCACAAACATAAAATAAAAGTACAGAAAAATTACACTCAATTTTAATATGCTAAACTTTTTCTGCTATTTTTATAGTCTTTTTTTGGTAAATCTGCTATTTTTATAGTCACTCTCAAGTCAGAGTGCTTTTGACATGATCACAGCGATGTCCCAAATTTCTTTCACATTCCTTCATTCTTTCACATATTTCGTCTAATCCTAAAATTCTATGTGGCGGATAATTTCTGGCATCAACTATGACGACTGATTCTGTTTCTAGTAAATCCTCCTTCACAAATTTTTATTTTTTTCAATAACAAAAAAACGGAAAATAGTTTCTTTATTAGTAGTGTTTGACTTGAATTTGCTTATTGACCCGGTTCGAGAGTAGGTTGACATTTCGGTGGGTAGACCCGATTCAAAAATGGAAATTCGGCCAGATATTTTTGCGAAGACGCCAAAGTCGAGACGAGGGCATTTTGGTAATCAGGTTAGACACTCGTCTTTTAAGCCAGCCAAAGTAGGTGAAAACGACACCGTCAACTTTCCTGTTTTATTTTTATTTTTTATTTTAAAACAAAGCATCTTTAGCGACATCCTCATAAAACCTTTTACTCATCCCACATCGCGCCACGTGTCGAGGAAACGATCTAGTGGATCGCCTTCGGATCCATCCCAAACTATTTCCAGCCCAGTTTTAGATCTTGATCCACATAAGCAAATATTTAACCTACGTGTCATCTTACGTGGAAGAGCTCCACACCTCCATTAGATCCGCGTCACCACGGAGGGACCAGTACTCCTATTATATCTTTTTTTCTTTCATATATCTTTCCCTTCAGCAGTTTCTCAACCAGTCGAGCTGTTTCCAAAACATAAGGCATGTTATTATTATTTTTCTTGGAAAAAAAATCCAGAGAAATAAAACCCTAAACTCTCTCTCTCTCTCTCTCTCTATCTTCTCTTTCTGTGCTTGAAGCTTGTTGTTTACGACTTCAATTTCTTCTAGTTTCTCAGTTTTGACTTACTCGATCGTTATCGATTGGATCTCAAATCGAATGAAGATTGATAGGTATATTCCACTTCGAAGCAGAGTTCAAAAATTACTTTCCCGGAAAATCCAGAAGATTATGTTTTCTTTTTGTGTTCAGTGACAAATCCTGTTCTGTTCTGTTTTCTGTTTTCTTTTTTGTAATTTGTTTTTCTTTTTCTGTTTGTTTGGTTGCTAAGAAAATTTACAGGAATCGGTGAGATAGAAAAAAAAAATGTAGCTAGTGAAGGCAGTTTGGGTATTTTAATGTAATTTGTTTTTCTTTTTGTGTTCAACGTCCAAGTTCCGGACTTTTTTGTTTTTGTTTTATCTTTTTTTTAATCTTTTTTTTTTTTGCAATTTGTTTTTCTTTTTCAATTTGTTTGGTTTCTAAGAAAAGAAAATTTATAGTAACGAGTGAGTGAGAAAAATGCAGCTAGTAAAGGCTGTTTGGTATTTTAATGCATTGAAACGATTTTAATGGCTCAGTTGGGATTAAAAAGCTTTTTTTTTTCTTTTTTCTTTTTTTTTTAATTCTGTTTTCCTGTGTCTTCGTTCAAGGAAACTTTAGAAGATTCGGAGAAAAGGAAATTGTCTTATTATTATTAGTCTTTTGATTCCTTTTCATATGTTATAGACAGGTTTCGGTTTTGATTAATGCGTCTGTATTTGTAATTGTAAGCTCGAGCTTCTATTTTATTTTTATTTTTACTAAATTAAAACTGCTGTTTTTAACTTCAAAACAGAATCTCAGAAAATGAAGAAACCAAAATGAAAATGAACTTCGTTATTTTTATGTTTGAATCTATTTGTTCTTCAGGACTTGAAGACTCAAGTGCGCCATAAATTCTCCGATCCATATGGCAAAGAATTTTCCTCCTTACGAGTTCAAGAGCTTTATTGATTCGGTTGCGTGGAGTGTTTTCTAGTATTAATTGAGCTGTAAGAGAGCATTGTTTTTTTCTTTTTTTTTACATATGCCATTTTCTTGGTTTTTGTTTGAAGGTTATTTTCGAACTCAAAAGGGTTTCTTGAGATATTATGTTTAGCATTCTTCTGATGTTCTTATGAACTTTAATAAGTTTGGATCAACTTGGTTCCATAATCAGACAACTCTAATATTTCATTTTTTTTTCCATGTTTATTACCCTTGTACGCCACCCACAGGAGCATGGATTTTTTTCTTGTTGATTCTGATTTTATCTTGCAAACTTTTTAGTCAATCTAGATCTTTTAGAAGAAATAGTTCAAACACAGGTTCAGATGGTTTTTTTTTTTTTTTTCCTAATATCATGTAATTTTGTGCATTTATTTAGCTGTTAGAGAGCATTGGTTTTGACATATGCTCATTTTCTTGGTTTTCTTATGTTCAGGGTTGTTTTCAATCTCAAAAAGGTTCTTGAAATATTATGTTAACATTCTTCTGATGTTCTTTAAAACTTTATTAAGCTTAGATCAACAAAGATAATTTTTGTCATTTGTTCCCATAATTAGACCATTCTAAGATTTGTTTTTTTCCCATGTTTATTATGGGTATGCTCCATCCACAGGAGTATGAATATTTTCTCCATGATTTTGGTTTGATGTTATAAACTTTTTAGTCAGTTGGATCTGTTATCAGAATAGTTCGAACACAGGTGCTGATGGTTTGCAGTGGTATGATGATTGTGTTATTTTATATGATGATTTGATTCAGGGTTACATTCTTGCCTTTTTTTCTTTATCTTTGTTATTCTGGCATTAGTTACTTAGTAGTGTCAAAGAATTATTTCAATCGTTCTTTAGTTTGAGGGTTCTTGTAATCTTGTTTGACTTTTATATTTGTTTGTATTTTGGGTACAGGATTTGTTAATAGATTGTTACTGTTGAGGTTTGTATCTTACATATAAAGGGATGTGCAAGCTAGCTCTATTGTGGAATAGAGAAGGTTTTCTCATCGACTCTATCAATTACCTTTCTCATTATTGGACTTTTTGAATCTGGCTGATGGGAATGGTTCAAATGAATAATAGTGTTCCCGTAACTAAGGGTCTCGTGGAGTTAAATCACCATAATCAAGATGAGGACAAGGAAATTAGGGACTGGGCTATGGGAGAGGGCCAAGGGCTCTCTGAGGAAGATGAATCTCGAATTAATGAGGATGAGGAAGAAGTAAATGATAGGCAGATTGGGGTGGTCCAAGATCTGGTTCACAAGCCTGCAGATCAGCAGAAGTTGCAGCAAAAGCCTCAAGGGCCTTTGGTTCATTGGGAGAGGTTCCTACCTCGTAGGTCTCTAAAGGTTCTGCTGGTGGAAAATGATGATTCAACTCGCCATGTTGTTAGTGCTCTACTTCGGAATTGTGGATATGAAGGTCTGTAACTTTTATTTTGATATATAATGATCTATATATTCCATTTAATTGTTGAGAGCATACATTTCATTTTCTTTTGAATTTGGCTTTTTTAAGTCTTAATATTATTGATGTTTGAAGTGTATACTTAAGATAACATTACTGTTCGGTTTTTTATTTTATTTTTTATTTATTTTTTTTTTTTTATGTCTTTTCTGTTGTTTGGTCTACATTTTGGCTTAATGATTCCAAATCCAAATTCCCCAAGGTCAGCTAATTGTACTGTCACTATCAGTGAAGAACAGTAATATAACATGGTAACTGAGCCTTCATGTCTGTGGTATCCTGTTTGAATCATGCTAATCCTATTTTCTATTTACAACTGCTTTACATTTGAGGGGTAATGTTAATCATCTATCATGTAGTGTTAATTATCTTTCATGTTAGCTTGATATATATATCGAGAGAGAGAGTCAGGTTCACCTCCTACCAACTTAAATTTTTAGATCAATGGTAACTTTTACTGAATACAGTCTTATACTACACATACAAATTGAAGTTTAAGTTGTCATTAACAGAGATTATTTTCTTATGACAATATATACTCCCTTGATTCACATTATTTGTTGTTTGGAACTTTGGATAACTACTTCAAATCAGCATTCAATAAAATAGTGTTTGCTTGAGAATTTTGATGTTTTCTTATCATTAATCATATTGTTTTGTTCAAACACAAGCTGCTTGGTGGATTCATATTGAAATGTTTAATAAAAATAAAAATTTTATATCCCTATTATGCAAGGCTTTGTATTATTTTTAATGTTTGTTCTTCAGTAGAACTAACTAATGATCTGATATTGGCAGTTATTTCTGTGGCGACTAGTATACAAGCTTGGAAAATCTTAGAAGATGTTGTAAATCATGTTGATCTTATTTTGACTGAGGTAGTCATGCCTTGTTTGTCGGGTATTGGTCTCTTATGCAAGATAATGAGCCACAAAACTTGCAAGAATATCCCAGTGATTAGTGAGTATATTTCTTGTACTCTTTCTTCTATGTGAAGTAACACTTTTACTAATAGTTTATTTTTCAAATTGATACTTTTAATTGCTACACCTGGTAAGTTTTGTGTGCAGTGATGTCTTCTCATGATTCTATGAATATAGTCTTTAAGTGTTTGTCGAAGGGTGCAGTTGACTTTTTAGTGAAGCCTATTCGAAAGAATGAGCTTAAAAACCTTTGGCAGCATGTTTGGAGGAAATGCCACAGTGTGAGTTTAGTCGATCAATTTGATGTCATGCTATATTATGGACCTTTACTTTAAGCTTCAGGTTGGTTATCATTATGCATTTTATTGCCATTGACACGGGTTCTTGAACTATACCTATTAAGGTGCACTGTTTGCTCGGAGTTGCATCATTGAACCAAATATAACCTATGAAATAATTTTATTTTGGTTTTTTTGTTTTTCCCATAATTTTTATATTACATCAATTGGTAGACCACAAAAGTGCAGTATTTTGCTCTTCCATTTAGCATTGATTATTCATCCTTTCATCAGTCTTGTGGTAGTGGGAGTGAAAGTGGCATACGACCTCAAAAATCCACAAAGTCAAAGAGTCTTGAAGAGTCGGACAACAATACTGGCAGCAATTATGAGGATGATATCGGAAGCATCGGTCTCATTGTTAGGGATGGAAGTGATAACGGAAGTGGCACTCAGGTAAATCACTAATTTTCTGTTTGTACTCTAAATTATTCCTCTTTTATTTTACATTTCTTATTCATGTTTCATGTTGTTCAGTTAAAGTGTGTGTCATGTTGATATACATAGTTGGGTCTACTTCCTAATAACTGAAGCTTTTGGAAATGATGGTAATTGATATGGTAAGAAAACTTTAGTTGTCTGTTTAGTCTTATGTTCAAATCCTATTAAACCTTAATTCTGGTAATGTGTCTTTATGCCTATGTAAGGGGTCCACTTTTTGTCCTATAATTAAATAGGTCTACAAGTGCACTTGAATAAATACAACATTGACAAGCCAAACACCATTAATCGCTCCTGTACACTTGAATGCAAATAAAATTCAAAATAATCTATTGAATAGGGGTTAGGATAAAGCATGTTGGCAGATTCATTTTAAACTTCATTAGTCACTATATTCCCAAGAAATATAGTTCTTGAAGTTGCTTGATCCACTACCCCACCAAACAGAAATAAAAGGAAAAGAGAAGCTATTTAGTTTTAAATAGTTAAACCTTGATTTTGTTTATAACAAATGAATCTAGTCTGCCCTGCACATGATTTGATTTTTTATATATTTGATTTTTTTCCTTTCTGGCTGCTTAATTTTGAGCATTCTGTAAAGAAAAAGTTCATATAAGCTAGAATACCTGGAATCATATTTTCATATTGAGTCTTTTTTTGCTCTCATTAAGTCAAGAATCCTACTCCATATATCCATATTGTTCACTGAATTGTCTTGCTTTGAAAAGAAACGTAGTCTCTCCTGTCCTATCTGGTAACCCTACTGCAGACTTTCATGCTTATTGTTCTAGTTCCACCTCAATCGAGTTCCATAATAATAATTTTCTGTAACTTTCTTTGTATTTGATATTTTATGCATTTTATATATGTATCTTTAAAATTAAATGTCAGGTATGTTAGTGAAATGGGAGAAAATGATAATTTTTTCCAACCTCAAACTTTATTCTTTCACAAAGACCATCACAGTACAATGTACCATGGATAACATAAGCACATGACTAGAACTTGGAAATCTCTGTTATTTTTTAATGATTACATTAACTGTGATCTTCTTTCCCAGAGCTCTTGGACAAAGAGAGCAGTAGAAGTTGAAAGTCCCCAGCCAATGTCACCATGGGACCAATTAGCAGATCCTCCCGATAGCACCTGTGCTCAGGTTATTCATTCAAGGCCTGAAGCATTTGGCAGCAATTGGCTGCCTGTGATCACAAGGGAGCATGGTGGAAAGGAAGATGATCATGGTAAATGTTAAGTATGGCTTGTAAGGGCTTTATATGTTCATAGTTGCTTCACTTCAGAACATGCTTGAGATTTTTTATTATTCAAGTGGATTAGAGTTCAAGTTATGATGACCATTGTTTAGATATGCAAGATTTTCTTTGTTTTCCTTATTTCGATGGACCACTTGTGAGGAGTGTCAAGTGTATTTCTTTTTGGTTTAACATAAATATTTGTATCCACTTCCTAAAAAAATTTAGTTCTTGAATTGATAGTAACTTTAAAAGTAAGCATATTGGCATATTGTTTTATCATCTAGATGATGTTTTTCATTTCTCCCCTCTCAGTTTTAACTTAAGTTGCATTTAATTGTTAGATGCCATAATCATGGGCAAAGACTTGGAGATTGGAGTACCTAGCATTCCAGATTTGCAGCTTGGCAATCCAGGTGAAAAAGGATTGACCAACATGGCAAGCACTAATAAAGATAAACTTTCTGAACGAAACTTGAGGAAAAATGATGAGAAGCTGGAGAAAAGAGAACTGGTGGAGCTCAACAAGGAGAAACCAAATGGAGAACTAAAGACTCAAACTGTTGATATAATGGCTGTTCCGGTTAGTAGTAATACTGATCTTCAGATAGAGAGTGTAGTCTTTGATATCCCAAACAGTATATCTAAGCTTCCTGACATGAACAATAAGACTGACCTTGTGAGTAAAGAAATACCTTCCCTTGAGCTCAGTTTAAAGAGACCAAGAGATGTTCGAGGTACTGGGAGCAGTGCCCATGATCGAATTGTTTTGAGACATTCAGGCCTTTCAGCCTTTTCAAGGTATAGTTGTTTCGTAATTTGATTATATGCACTCTGAGCCATATATAAATCAAAGAATTTGACAATCAAAATAATTCTTATTGCTATGCAGGTATAATTCTGCTTTAATTCCTAATCAGACTCCAACAGGGAATGTAGGCAGCTCTTCTCCTCTTGATAATAGCTCAGAGGCTGCAAAAACAGAATCAATGCAGAATCTTCAATCTAATTCATATAGCACACCTCCCAACCTGCGTTCCAATGGTAGCAGTAACAACAATGATATGGGGTCTACTACAAATAATGTTTTTACCGAACAAGTGGCATCCTCAGACAAGCCACCGCCCAAATCAACAGTCAAATGTCTCCACCTCTCCTCTGCCTTCCAGCCAGAACATAATGCCCATGTATCTCCTGCTCCAACTGCAATTCAAGGCAAGGCCGATGCTGCAACAGCTAACACTGTTTTAACACAACCAAGGGGTGTTAACCAGCAGTTCCAAGTGCAGCACCACCATCACCATTATCACCACCACCACCACCATGTTCATAACATGCCCGAGAACCAACAGTCAGCCAATCATGATGATCTGTCTTCAAAATCTATGGCAGCAGTTCCTCCACAGTGTGGATCATCCAGTGTACTGTGTACATCCATGGAAGGCAATGTTGGTAATTACAGTCTGAATGGGAGTGCCTCAGGAAGTGACCGTGGTAGCAATGGGCAGAATGGAAGCACCGCTGCTCTGAATCCCAAAGTGACAAAAATTGAAAGTGATAATGGGGTAGCAGGTCAAGTGGGAACCATTGTTGGAAGCAGTTTTGAGAGCAGAAGTGGAGTGGATCAAAACTGTTCTACACAAAGAGAAGCTGCTCTAAACAAATTTCGTCAGAAGAGGAAAGAGAGGTGCTTTGAGAAGAAGGTAATTGTCTTCTTACATCTAGTAGCGAGTCACATGATTAGTAATGCATTGAAAATTCTCCCTTTTATTAATATAGTTGAAAAATGCATTCTTGAATAATTACTAGTAAATCTTCGATAATCAGTATGGGACACTAGACATCCGTCAAAATAAATGTCATGGATTTGTGAAGCAGGAAAATATGTCTACTCATTTATCATATATGTTGTACTTTAATAGTCAAATTTGAGAGAGACATGAACAAATGCATCTTCATCTGTCAGGTCCGATATCAGAGCAGGAAGAGACTGGCAGAGCAGAGACCACGTGTTCGAGGACAATTTGTTCGACAGGCAGTGAACGAAAACAATGGCAAGGATACACACTGCTAACACAACCCAACTCCTTGACAGTGCTAGTGGAATTTTGCTTGTGAGATTGGTGGTAGCTGTTTATATGGGAGGACAGTTTGGGAAGGAGTTTTGATTGATCAAAAAGAAGAATCTACTTCAACTGATATGGAGATTTAGATTCCATGATGCAGGATGTCGGTTTGGGAGGAAAACTTTTCTAAAAAAAGGATCAAATTTATTGTGAGGACTGGAAAAGACATATCGGTCTGTATTTTTAAGACTGTATATTAATGGGGGTGCAATTACTACTAGTACTGCTACTGAATAGAAGGTGATAACCCCTTGAAAGGGTAGCCTTCTCTAATAAAAACTGAAATAGGTGGTGCTGACTCACTTCCACAAGTAGATGGTTGAAGAACTTTCTTTTTTAAACCTTGTCATCTTCTATCTGTGGTTTACTGAGATTATTTTCATTCTGATCTCTCTTTTTTCTTGACTGGATTTGATCTTGATGCTTAGGAAATCAAATTGATTGTAAATCCCATTAGAGGAACAACTCTAAATTGCCAAGGGATTTTCAACTCGAAGATCTGCTTGCTGACAAGAATTACTATGACGAATGAAGGATGAGAAATAAAATGGGATGTGACCCAACAGAGGAAGCAATATATACTTCCTGCGTGTTCATCATCAACTTCAAAAATACTGTGGGAATCCAAGTTTTCCAAGAAAGTGAACAGCTTTCCTGTTGCCACTTTCTTGAAAAAGTATGAAACACGTATGAGTTCAGCTCTCGCCTATAAAGGTTAATCGTATGTGAAGGAGTTGGAAAGAGACTTTGGGGGACAAATTCAGCATACAGGCGGACTTATAAACCATGCAAATTTAAGGAATACAAATTTTCAAACTGAAATAAACCTCAGAATAATTATTTAATTAATAACTAAAATTAACAATTATCATATTCGCATGGCACAATTTCCAAATCGTATTTTATAGCTCAAACACAGAGAGAGAGAGAGAGAGAGGCTAACCTTTGAGTCTTCTACGGTTAATTGCTGGCAGTTGCAGGACAAAAACAGTAGGAAAAGGAGAGGTTAGATTGGCTTTTCCAGTATTAATATCAAAGACTTGCAAAGCGAGATCTAAATTGACATTACCAGCAAAAACACAAATTGCACTGCAAAAGATAATTATTTAGAGCCAAAAGATGCAAGGTGAATAAAAAGGTAAAAAGCACAAATAAAATAAAAAGTAAAATTTGACAAAACACTTTTTTCTGACATGGCAATAAACAGTTGGATTACCAAAAGTTGTGGTGGCAGAAAAAAAATAAAAAAAAAAAACTCAATACTTCTGGAGTACTAAACTCTTCGACTCAGCCATGTAAGCCTACATGTATAATGCTACATAGTTGTATCTAGAAAGTTTAGTATTCCAAACGTCAAGACAGTCTTGGATGGTGGGCAATACAGCATTCTGCACCCGGCCCTGAATTTTAACCTTCCTGTAGTCTTTCAGGTTGGATCCAAAAAGAACAAGGCAAATATTAATTTAACATCTCTACCATGCCAATAGAATTACAGCTTCTTTCGATGTCAAGCGCAGATACAAATTTTACCAAGCAAATATAAATTGAACACCTCCATTACAGAATAGAATTACAGCCTTTCCTTGATCTCATTCCCTAGCACCAAAACTCCCTCCCCCTTACCCCATGTAAGGTTGAAGAACAAAAATCTTGGATTCTTGTAATAAGCAAATAAAACTTTTACTTTTACAGGGACAAGCCTAAAGCATACAATCCTAGCAAATAGGTATTTTGCCGCTCTTAGCATCCGCATAGAGTCCTTGGAGGACTGAAGGAGTCTCAATCCTCTCACGTCCAGCTCCCTGGATAGAAATATTCAACACTATTTTCCTTGACTTTAAATTGAAAATTACAAATCCTCTTTCTATATATCTCGTGCCCATCATAAATGTCCCCGTTCAGAACAGTCAACTGCAAAATTAAAGAACAATGTAAGGTCATTAGTTTATGTTCTCCTTGAATGTAACCTTTTCTTCGTTTTGTTTTATGTTCTCCTTGAATACAACTGGCTTTTGAACACTTGTTACTAAAAAGCAGGTTCCTGAGGATTCCGATGGAACATTTTACAAGCAAAAGAACATAGAATAACCAGTAAAAAGACTGTAATACAGAACAATCACTGTAGATATGAGCATAATATTACAACAATACAATACTTGGAAAAATATAAAAACATTAAAATGTATAGGTAATAACCTCCCCTGCATCAACAAACAAGACCTCCAAGTATCCTTTACTAATAAAAATAAAACCCCAAGGCCCCAGGTATTCGAGTGTATAGAAGCCAAAGATCAAATAGAAATATAATAGACATGTAGTAGAAAACAAAAGGTGTTTTTCCATACAAGTTCTATTTTCCTAGCATGCTACAAGGCAAGAGACATCCAATGAAAAAATAAGGCTGAAAAACCATACCAACTTTATACCGTGATTCCGCATTTATAATGAACTACTACAAAACTAACTGAACAACATAGCTAGCATATAATAGTTGACAAATCAACCAGGTTTCACAATCAACAATCAGATAAACAGAACACACTCTATAACACTAATAAGTCAATCACAAAAAAAAAAAAAAAAAAAAAAAAAAAAAAAAAATTAGAACCAGGAGGGAAACTACTTTCCAACATTTGAAAAGCTATTTACAATCTATACAAATCAGTAGATTCCAACAATGGTAAAGGACATTTAAATATTCTAGCACACAAATACCTGTCCATGCACATCTGTTGCTAAACCAGTAGCCAATGGTTCAGCCTTTATGTGAATGGTAGCTAGATACTCCAACTGTAAAAGAAATGTTGGCCTCTCCATGCTCAAATAGATATCCTCATGAACAAGCAGAACCAATGAACAACCCTGTAACAAGAATAGAGAAAACACGATGTAAACCACTCAACAAAATATTTAAACCATGGCATGCAGACAATCTGAAGCAAAAGTTGACAAATCTTACAATTTCAGATGTCAAGACATGGCAGTAATGCAAAAAGTCCAAGACAAGCTCTTTTGAACCCTTAGTAGCCACCTCCATGAGGGAGACATCATCTATCAAGATGGTAACAGAATTTTTGCTCTCTTGAGGTAAGGCAATTAAAACCTTTTGGATTTTCCCATACAATGCAACGAGTCCAACCCCACTGGTCTTTTCTTCATCTCCATCTAAAAGAAGATCCCATAAAAAATTAAAAGGTAAAAAAATTATGTCATCTCGCATCCTCCAACAAATTCCCCGCATTATTTTTAAAAAAATCAATTTTCACATCAAGAAGCAATACTATCTTTCACAAACACATGGACACTCACATACACACTTATATCTATAATATTTAGCTAAAACAAAATCTTAATAACCGGAACATCAATAATTTAATAGGTTTAATAAGTTCATAATGACCATCAATCTGATTGATGCAGAACAATCTCGACCGAGTTTCATAACAAGCAAAATCCATACAGAAAAACAGAGATCCATTTTAACACCTAACTGAAGTACATAATGAGAAAAATCTCAGCTATACGGAACTTATGCGAAACTCTTGATGCTTGACAACAATATCCAGATTATTAAATCATTTTAAAAACTCAAGATCTAAAATTAATTTATTTATTAAGACAGTAGTAATAGTGTAGAGAAAACCTAACACAAACCATTTATACCTGATTTTTCTCACCTGCAAATTCTGTCATAAGCATATCAAAGAAAAATAACCTATTTTTGTCCCTTTGCACAGCCAAGTTGCAACCCTGTTAAGTTTACACATTCAAACATCAGATAATACTAAGACTAAACTCTTATTTACCGTTGCTTATCAAGCAAATCTTTATAACTAAAACAAAAACAAGATCAAAAGTTGATTGATTTGCTTAAACATCGATGATTATAAGATTGAAAGACTACATATACATATACATATACATATACATATACATATACATGTACATATACATAAATAGGGGAGAGAGATAGAGAGTACGATTTTTCTAAGAATTCGATCGTAATGAGAGAAAGGGTGGGCAAATGCGAGGAAGACGACGACATTGGAGGAGTGAAGAGAGAGAGAGCGCTTGAGCAGGTGATGAAGAAGAAATGAAGCACTCGTCTCTACGGAGTCTTGGATGACCACCATTCGCCCTTTTAGAGGCCCCAAGGCTTCGTCCAACAGATTCAAACCTCCTTTCTCCATCTTCTTCTTCTTCTTCTTCTTCTTCTTCCTTTGATTTGGGGTTTAACTGTCAAGGACTGGTCCACAAAATTTCCAAATGTTTCTCTTTTCTTTTCCTTTTTACTTTTTTTGAAAAATAAAATAAAAACAAATTATACTTTCCAAAAAAAAAAAACAGCAATTTTCAGGATTTTAGCTAATTAACATAAAAAAAACTATTTTTGCCCTTTCTTTCTTTTGGCATTTGTCTATATTTTTTAATTTATTCTGAACAAAATAAGAAGGTGGGAAGTGGTGTATATTATTTATAATATTTTTAATTATTTACATTAAATATTAAAATGTAAAAAAAAAATATTTAATTTAAAATTAATTAGATTTTAAAAAAGTTTAAAAGAGTATTCAGTTTAGAGTTTAAATAAATCTATACAAATTAAAAAATATTCAATTCAGATATTAATAGATTTCATGAAAGTCTATAAATCTAGATGCATTCAATAAAAATTTTGTTAAAATTTTTTTAAAATCTGAAAGTATTCAAAAAGTAGTTAACTATAAAAAATTTTAAAAAAAATTAATTTCAATAAATTTCATTAAATTTTAAAAAAAAAATCTAAATAAAATTTCACATATTTTCTAATAGATTTCATTAGATTTAACAATCTATAAATTCTTTTAAAATTTCCAACTTTATTTATTAAATTCTAAATTAAATACAAGTTTCTAAAATTATATCAGCTACTTAACTATTATTGTTATTATATTTCTTCAACAAAATTGCCTAAATCATAGATTTCCCTTGCATTTTGATAAATAAAGAATAGAAACGTGCATTGCTACTATAATTATGAATAAAATCTGTAAAATTAAAACAAATTAGGATAGTTTAAATATTTACTTTATGCAGTTAAACCTCCCATTGAGAATACTTAAAAACTCGAATAAGTAAAAATTAAAAAATGTTTTGAAATATGTGTTGACAAATAAATGACAATTCAGAAACCAAAAAAATATTGTTGCAAATGCCAATCTTTGCCCTCTTCCGTTTGTAAACTTCCAACTTCCATAACATCAAATTCACTAAATCAATCAAAACAATGTACCACAATTGAGCTGGAAAAAAAAGAAAGAAAAAAAAATAGCAATTGAAACAGAAAGATACATCTGCACCAGAATCCAAAAGCAGCGATCTTTTTTAACCATTAGTAATTTCTGCTTACAAGTTGAAATAGCAGCAAAAACTTCTTAGGATCCAAAAACCTTTCTTTTCTTTCTCCCTTTTGGGGACTTTTTAGCAATCAGGTTACATCTTCATACTCCAAGGTAGGCTTTGTAGATTCATGTTCTTACAAAGGAATTTACAGACCAAAACAATGATTTGTTGTGAGGGCAACCCTTCATATTTTTTGTTTTTTTTTTTTTTTTTTTTTGTTTATCAATATCTATATTACAATGTTTTTTCCCTCTGAATCAGATCAATCTGACTTTTTTGAGAATATAAGAAGTTATTGGGTGGCAGCCATTAGACAAAGTAATAGTGTGTGATACTAACCCCCAATAAAGCACTAATTCACTCCAAATTAACATAAAATCATAGAAGAAGTTGGATAACACAGCTTTATCCATCGTCTGCCATATGATAAATGCTGCTCTCCAATGTGTGAAGATGATCATTTAAGCAAGTCATGTATGTTGTACTAAATTCCCAAGTGTATATATATATATAGTGAACTCGTAGAATCGGGCTCAACTGCTCACTATTTCAGCAGTACTCTCCATATCTTGCTCATGTACACAATCAAAGACCAAACAGCAAGCCCTGCTGAAATATAAAGCAAAACTACACCAGAAGCTACTAGAATTCCAGGCCCTCCAAGACTGCAAAATTGGGGGAGGACAAAGGGAAAAGATTAAACAAATAAATATGTATATATATAGCTAGATTATCTTTTCAGGTTCTATAATATTCACTGCTTTATGAACGAATAGCCCACAAAATTAAGAAAAAAAAAAAAAAGACAATGGACCTGCTGTCTCGTGTGACAAGAAGGATAGTTAGTGCAGTCATCTGCGTAGCTGTCTTCCACTTCCCCAAGTTATTTACAGCAACAGCCTGAGAATAGTACGTCATTAGAGCAATTATTTGTTATTATGTTATAGATTGCAGATTAATGGACTGACAGGGTAGTTTGTTAAATAATAGAGGTAAATTAACCTCCAAAAGCTTGCCATTCTGAGAAGCAGCCCATTCTCTAACCGCTGACATGGTTATCTGTAAGAAAGTTAAACCAGCTTGTAAGTACTCATCTAATTACCACAAACCAGACAAGATAGCAACGATAATCACCTCTCTGCCAATAATAGCAATTGCAGGTACAGTCAGTAGCCATGGCACTTGACCAAATGCTCCAGCATTCAAAGGTTGGGTACATAATAACACCAATGTAGCAGCAACCATTAGCTGCACCCAGTAGGCAAGGTAATCCAATTTAATACTACTTAGTGGTTCTCAAAATTTACCAGGGTCTATTTATTCTTTCTATAGTCAAGTAGCTAAAATCAACAGCTATAAGTATCATTAAGAAGAAAGCCGTACCTTATCTGCTACTGGATCCAAAAAAGCACCAAACGCAGATCCTAACCGCATCTAAGATTCAATGAATATTCAGTCAATTTATAAGATATAACAAAAATAAATCATTTAATGCAACCAAATTCCCACAATTTATGCTCCTTTAGAGTTTGCAAGGCAAATAAAGAGAATACCTTCCGAGCAAGATAACCATCAAGCCAATCAGTAATTGCTGCAGCTATGAAAATACTTGTTGTAGCAGTTGTTCCCCACCAACCATCCACATAGAAAGCTAGTATGAAAAGTTAGTATATTAGTCTATGAAATTGTAAAGTGTTAAAGCAATGATCAGTATAATATACTATCATATAACAAGCATGGGAAATTCTACAAGAATGCTACCTAGTTCAGCAGGTGAAGTCCCTGGACATCATAACAAATTGACCTAGGACCCAATCCTGCCTTCACTAAGGTTGAAAGTGTTTATGGTAGGGAAAAAGGCTACCTCCTGTCATATAGCCTACGAGGTCCGTCCGATGGATGAAAACAAGAACTTCTATATTAAGTAGTGTTTCAACCAAGAATTCTGATAAAACTACTTGTAGAAGCTTGAAAACTCAATCACATACAACTCACAGAAACAGCAATAATGTGTGGTCCCACAGAAACAACACATTCATGTTCTCATCCTCCAATCGGAAAACCATGCTCTGAATGCATGACATTGCCAACAAAATCTTAGTAAATGTTTTCAAATTCAAAATTAAAAATAAAATCTGCAGCCAAAACAAAGCTGAAAAAAAAATTCACGGACAAACGTCAATCAAGACAATAATACAACGAAGTGAGAGATAAAAAGCAAACTTATGCACCACAGGCAATTCATCATCCGGATTGAACACATAATTGAGAATAAAGCCAATTCACCATTGCCAAAACACATAAAATGCATCACACCAACTAATTAAATTCACTAAGGAATCTTGTTAAATCATCACAGGCAAGATTTCAGCATAGGTGTAGGTTTCCATAGATAAACATATCTAACATACAGAACGCCCGAGAAACAACCTCAAACAGATCTGTACCCAATCAAACACCACGCAGATAGGTGAACCAACACAAAACCCATTTCGCAAAACACCGCCAATTTCCCACAAAACAAACAAGAACCCAGAAAAAAAAAATGGAACATACTGCCGATGAGAAGCGGCACGGATGCGACGCGGCCAAGCGTCAAAATGGTAGGCAAGGTGAGCAATTTAGAGGAGTTTCGTTGCTGCTGATGATGATGATGATGATGATGCAGAGGCGAAATCGTTTGGCTTTGGTTCTGGTGCATCCCATTTGGATACCAATCCTGACCTTTATTCTCGGAACCCATATCAGCCACAAACCCTCCTCTGTCGTCGGCGGAAGGAGGAGAATCCGAAGAAGACGAAGACGAATAGGAGGATGAGGATGAGACAGAGAAGGAACTGTGGTGGTGGTGGGGGTGGTGGTGGTAGGGAGGAAATGTAAACCCTAGGTTTAACGGCGGACCCTTATCGTGCTCAAAGGGTGCGTACGGGCTTATCCTCCACCACCCGGGTATATAAATAGCGGGTACGAATCTGTGATTGGGTTTAGGGCAAGGGTGGTAGGTGGTATAAAGAGAGAGAGAGAAGGAAGAGGATTTTGTGGTTGGCAGCTTAGAAGCCTCCTTTGCCTTTGCAAGTCGAATACCACTTCTACTACTACTACTAGTGCTTGTTGAATTCCTGCTCGCACTGAAACCGGGTCGGATCCATACCCATTTCCTCGCTTTTATCGGAGCCGCCGTGCTCAGCTTCAGAACCATCCCCGTCTTTCAATGTCAAATTCCCTCTCTCTCACTCGCTGCCCCCACTTTGATTTCTCTCTCTCTTTCTTTTTCCTTTTTTTTTTTTTTTTTTTTNTTCTTTCTTTTTTCCTTATAATTCCATTTATATAAAAAAAAAAAATCGGTACAAAGAACAAGAAATAATTTGTTTTTATTGTATTTTTTTTTGGCTATAAATTATTTCATCGTAGATGGTTCATGAAGGTGTAGTTGACAAGAATCTGATTCAGATCTTTTTAAAAAATAAAAAGTTTCAAATCTCAATGGCGTGAATTACAATATTGTTATAGGGTTTTGTAAAATGTTGCGGAATGTCTGGCAACGAATTAGTACCTCTAAATCAGGTTGCATATTTTTTTAAAAATACTAAAGCTTGTGCTAAAACGCAGATTAAATTTTTGTTTAATATGAAAGAGCTGTTTAAGGACGTAAAGTATTTTTGGAAATTCCTCATAAACAAGTCTGTGGCTTTTTCTGAATTATTCTCTATGTTGAAAAGGAAACTTGAATGCTAGAAGGCTAAGTTAATGTCTCAGAGAGAACTACACTTATTAAAGTTGTTCTGAGTTATACTTTCATTTATTTGATGTCAGCTAACAAGATGCCTTTTTCATGGAACCGTAGAATTGATAAGATGGCTCATAAATTTTTTTGGGTTTGAGGTGCTAAGAATGATAGATTCTGGTCTCCACTCTCTTGGGATAAAATTTGTTGCCCAAAGGATTGTGGAGGGCTTGGCTTAAGAAGGTTCAAAAATATTAACCTTGCATTATAAGTAAGATTGGTTGGTGGCTGGTCTTGAGCAATGGAGACTTATGGAGTCAAGCTTTAAACGCTAAATATTTCCCAAATACTATATTCATGTAATGTAAAAAGAAAAATTCTAAGTCTTGGACTTGGAAATGGATTTTAAACTAGAGACTTATTTTTTAAAGGTGTTTGTTATTGGGTTGGAAAAGAGGACTACATAAACTTTTGGGAGGACATTAGAGTCCCAAAACTTGTGAAATTTCTGAGATAGGAGGCCTCCATAAATACTGAAGGTATGGTTGATTTTCTCATCCTCCCTAATGGCAAATGGGATAAAATGAAATTGGAAGAGTGTTTAATGATATCTCAGTTTCATAAATTTTTAATATTTTCTGAGCTGATTGCATGAGCACTGATAAGGTGATTTGGCTTGGAGAAAGGTCAAAGGTTTTCCCGGTGAAATCTGCTTATAGATTTACTAACCCTTATGTTCTGGAACCTTTGGAATGGTGGAAGTTCTTGTGGAAGAGTTGCCTTCATGAAAGATTGAAGTTCTTCCTGTGGAGATTGATTTCGGGATATCTCCTTGTTTTGCACAATTTGAACTTTAGAAATCAGTAGGGCTGCTTCTTGGATTGCCCTCATGGATGCCCTGTGGTGGAAAGTGAGGTCCATCTTTTTTGGAAATGCCAAGTTGCAAAAGTCTTGTGGTTTGCTTCACCTTGTAGTATTCGATGAAACTTTTTACAATCGGAAAAAATCATAGATTTCGTTGATTGTCTTAGAAATTCAGAATTATTCATTCCTGATTCTATTTCAGATAAAAAAAATTTTATTCAGTTTGCTTTTATTACCCTTGAGCATTTATGGAGTATGTGAAATGTCACGATCCACGATGGAAAACCCTTTGATTTCCTTTCTAGTTTGCAAGTCATTCATAGTAGGTTTGGTGAATCCTTTGATGGGCTCGCTGTGTTGCCAAATAGGGTTGCTTGTGGAAGGATTGCTCCTTCAAACTATACTTTGAGTAACTCTGTTAACTGCGTTATATTATACCATGATGCTTCAGTTACTAATAATGTTGCTTGCGTTGCTGTTGTGGCAAAAAACAAGTATGGAAGCACTGTTGCTGTGCGCATCGCAAGGAAGAACATGAATATTCCTGAAGCAGCAGAGGGTTATGCCGTCTTGACTGCTATTCAATGGGCGGTTGAGGAATGATGGACTAAGTGTTGCTGCTTCTCAGATGCTAAAACAGTCATTCAAAGCTTGATCTCTTAAAATCCTAGCACAATTCATTGGTCTGCTCAAGTGTTTGTTAGGAATGTTCTTAGCTTTTACTTCTCTTTGGATTGTCTTTTGTTTTGTTGGATTTCTATATGCAACAATAGAGTTGCTCATCTTGCTTGTAATTGGGGCTAAAATACTTGGTTAGCGGCACATTTCCCTTTTATGTGTTACCCTATTTTATCTCTGCTACTCATAATCTTTAAGATGGCTTGGGGCCTCCAATGCTCTGGCAATGGTGTGTACTGCTACTTTTCCCTTTTGGTTTATAAAACCCCTTTCTTAGAAAAAGAAAATAAAAAAAAAATTACAATATTGTTATAGATTAAAAAATATATATTATTATAATAGGATTATTTTGTAGACATTTAGATTTAACTGTACTTATTAAAAATAAAATAAAAAATTATAATTTGTATCTTTATTTGGAGATTTGAAAGGATACTGTGTCTTATCAATGTTAATTCAATAACAATATTTTATGGAATTGATGATGACATATTATTGACTAATTGTGTTATTTAATTTAAAAAAATATTAAAATCTATATAGAGTTAATCTTCAATATTACCCAATTAAACAATAATGTCAATGCATACGATGAGTCATTGGTTATTATTAATAAACAATAGAAATTAAGAAAATATTATATCATTATCATATTTTTTATATTATAATAATTATTTTATTATTAAATATAATTGAATTGGTATGCTTTTGAAAAATTAAAATCAGCTTTTAGAATTTAAAAATTATTTTTCAAAATATTTGTATAATTTTTTTTAAAATATTTTAAATATTTTAAAAAAATTTAAAATTATTAAAAATTTTTTTAACCAAAATTAATAAAAAATAACTTTTTCATAAAGCATTTTTAAGAAAATAAAAATAAAATTATGTCAAACCTATGCTCTTCCTACACCATAAAACCAGATCATATAACAAATATTATTTGTTCTCGAAAAAGTTGATACCACTTTGCGATCAAAGTATGCTTTTTGTCATGCTTCAGAATCAAAATATGCTTAAGAATTTTAAATGTATTGAAGTTTTAATATATATATATATATATTTTATTATGAGCAAATTATGGTGAATACGTAATACATTTAAAAATTAACTAATTGTGCATTGAATTTAGTACTCTTTAGTTTAAAGTAGTTGTATTTTAGGCTTTTAAAATATTAAAACGTCAATCTAAACTTTTTTTTTTTTTGGTGAATACGTCAATCTAAACTTTATTTGGTTACAATTTGGTCAAGTTGAATTTTTTTAACGTACAAGTGTAGCGTATTGGAATTTGAAGACCTAAATACATATTTTAAATTAAATAAAGAAATGCAACTTCTTCAATTGAAGAGTACTAAAACCATAATAATTTACACTGTTGATTGAAACCATATGGTTAATAGTATTTTTCAATTCCATTTCTCACCCAAATAAATCTAATCTTCAAAAATATATAATTTATTTTAAATCAATTATTTATATAGTTCAATATAAATTACACATTGCAATTATATTTATAAATTTTTAATTTGTTGATATTTATAAACTTTACTACAAATTATCAACTACGATTCAAAAATTTACAGATATTTTTTAATAAATAAAATTTATAGATATCTGCATAATATAATTATTATATATATATATATATGTATATATCATATGCAAACAAACTTTGATTTTGGTGAATTCATATGTGAACTACTTTCCATTTGCAAAACCAAAAAACAAACAATTCTACACACGCAACCCGAATCGTTTTAAAAAAAAAAAATGCTGAAAAGGTATTTTTGTTATTAATACTATTATAGTATTATGTATATCTATATGCTCTTTTTTGTGTGTGTGTGTGTGCATTTACCCAAAAAAAATGCTTTTTTTGTTAATAATTAATGTTACTATATATATATATATATATGCACAACTCAGGTATATATATAAATCGCCAAATAACTTTTTTCTTTTTAAAATATTCTTGTTGTGACAATTTTTTATTATTATATTATTATTATTTTTGAATAAAAGGATGCAGTTTCCACAGCTCTATTATTTTTTAGGTGCGTCATTTTGTGCTTGGTATTTTCTGATGGTTATTATCTATTTTCATTCCCCTATTAAATGCACCGTATCCGTATGGCCCCAAGGGGGTGATTTATATCTTCTTCTTTTTTTTTTTTTATCTTAGCCTTCACTTTTTGGGTTATTACAAAACTCAATTATTATCTTCTGCCGACAAACTTCTTTCCTTTTTCTTTTTCTTTTTCTTTTTCTTTTTCCTATTCACTTTTTTCATAAAATTATAAATTATTTCCAAAGGGGAAAAAAACAGAAGGAGAGATCTTTAGATAAAGATGTAAATAAAAATATATGAATATCAATACTATACTTGCCAAATTTTTTTATAAAAATTTAGATACCTATTTTGATTCATTTCTTAACGCCTTGGAATATTACCAAATCACTTTAGCATCCAAATAAAATATATTTTGACATTGGGCATAAACAATTCGAAACCGTTCTTAAACCTTTGCGCGAAAAAGTTAATAGCTTTGTACTAAGCCGTTCTTAAAATAACATATTCAAATAAATATTTGATAAACAAACTTTGGTGTCTAATAAAGTTTGAATTTGTTGGAAATTTATTTATATTTAATGTTAGAAATTATATCAAAATTTAAAGAAACTCATATAGCATTTGATTCCCAACAAATTATAATTTTATGCATATTACAACTTATATATACTAAAAAGAAAATAGGTATTATTTTTTTATTTTTTGGATAGTCATATTTATTTAGTATTAATTTATATGATAATAGGACTGAAAGAAGGTCCACAACACACTTTGGCTTTTTCACCCAAAAAGAAAAAAAAGAAAAAAAGAAAAAAACACACACACACACACTTTGGCCTTTTACACACATTGCATCAAATGGTCAAATTTGGCGAAGACAAAAAGGCACAACCTTTCTGGTTTCTAGCTTTCATGCATATGGTGCTTCTAATCATAGTAATTTTTTTTTTTTGGTAATATTGTAATCATAGTATTGGACACTCCTTTTTTTTTTTTTTTACTCATTTCATGCGCAACAAACAATGCTGAAATTTGCTTCTCACCAATATATATATATATATATATATATATATATATATTTATTTTTTCCTTAAAAAAATTTCTTTTTAATAATGTTTTCTTTATATGGGGCATGCTTTTTCATGAAAGCATTTTTTAAGAAATGCTTATTATATGTTAATTTATTTACTAAAATTAAAATTACTTCTAAACATTATTTATTATATAAGTATATTGTATTTTACATCTTTAACTATACAATACAAGTATTTTGTACTTTATGGATATACAATAAATCTCTCACATAACCTTATGAATTATTACTTGTATATGAGTTAAATCCAATTATGCATTTTGACATATAACTTTGTTTAGAAACTATTTTATGAAGACAAGGGCAATGTGAAGGATTTTATAGTATAGATACACAAAATGCAAGACAGAGCCTAGTTTTTTTAAAAAAGTAAAAGCTATTTTTATTGGACAATAGTTCAAGTTTGAAGCTCCTACCTTCAATATATATGTATAGAAACTCAAGAATGTAATTGTCGTAAATGAAAAACATAGTTATGTTTGGTCAACAAAAGAAAATATAATATTATTTTTTCTTTGACATTAAATAGAATTCGAACTTAGACCATTGTATTGAAAAATAGTGACTTTTTGAATAAAATGTTATTACCTATATATTAAAATTTAGTGAAAATGATTTTGAAAAAAAAATTGCGAAAGAAAATTATAATACATCAAGTGAGGTATATTTTTCTTTGACATTAAATGGAATTCGAACTTAGACCATTGTATAGAAAAATAATGACTTTTTGAATAAAATAAAATGTTATTACCTATATATACAAATTTAGTGAAAATGATTTTGAAAAAAAAATAGAAAATTATAATACATCTTGTGAGACCCACGTTGACCTCCATTTAATACACAAATTATGTTGATCTTATCTAGTTATTACGTGTTGAACTATAGTATACAACTATACATTGTGATCGGCTATAACATCACTCCATAAATCTCTTTTTCATCGCCTTTTTTATTTTTTATTTTTTATTTTTTATTTTTTTCGCTTTTTTGTATGTGCTATTGCATAGGAAAACATGTAATACAAGTTTTTCAGTAATGATGCTAGTTTGTTTAAAACCTTAAAACTGGCATTATATATAAAAAGATGTATAAAAAAAAAAAAACTTAAAACTGGCTAAATCCAAACACATTAACAATTACAACTTCTAACTATTGAACTAAAATATTTATCCACCATATTACATATATATGTTTAAAATTCAATTTATTTTGTTTAAATCTCTTTATCTTTTTTTCCCTCTAGTTTCTTTTTCACTAGAATTGTTTATAGGATACTATGCATGTACCAAAGCATTTTTTTACAAAACCATAACTGTTAAATGTAAATCATATTAGATGATGAAAAAATAATTAGTAATTTCAAGATACAGATGTTCATAAGAGATAAATATATAGATCGCATATAATATAGATTATACATGCTTGTTTGGATTATTGAAAATTTAGTGAAAGTGCACTTGAAAAAAAAAAGGTAAATATTATCTACAACCCATGTTTGGTAATAAGGTGTAATTTATTTAAAATTGCAATTTTCCTCCATGTTTGCAATTTTATTGAATTATTTAAAATTGTAAGTTTTATAAAAATGTAAATGATATTATTAATGTTTTATTTGGATCGACGTTAACTGTACAGAGTATTTTTAACATATTTGATGAGGGATTTATATATAATAAGGTGGAACTTTTGGAGCCCTGGTGTAATAAAAAAATTATCCGAAGAAAAAAAAAAAAAACTGAAGCTTGAGAGTGGTGAATTTTCAGGCTATGGAACTCCGTGCTAAGGAAAATGATGCACATGTAATAATTTGACGCCAATCTCGTTCTCTTGCATGTGCCTCTCTCTCTCTCTCTCTCTCTATATATATATATATATGTATATAATATCTGTGCAACTTTTTCGTGCAAATGAAGCGTGAAGCGTGAGCATATAGTGTGTGATAGTGGCACTGGGTCTTCGCTCGCTCAGAAAATTCAGTTGCAGAAAATCAAACACAGTCCAAGATCTTCTCCTTCTTCTTCTTGGGTTTTTTTTTTCACTATTGAATCCTCGCCTTTTGCCAAATAAAACACGATCCAAATGAGCGCCGCCAACAAAGCTTCACTCGTCGCCTTCGATCACAAGAGGTATTACGCTTCTTCCCTACTACCACTTCTTCTACTGCTTCCACGCGCCCTGTCCTTCCCTTTTTTCACCTTATCTCTCCGAATTCTCCGCACCCTTTTAAGGGTTTCGCATTTTCCTTATTTTTCTTCCTTCGATCCATCTAATTTTCCACTACATTTTCGTATTTTTTATTTTTTATTTTGACTTTTTTTTTTTCACAATTCAGATTGGTTCGATCACATCCGTTTCATATTTTTGCCATGTTTTGGTTTTTTGTCTTTCGGTTTTTTTGATTTAGTGGGTTTTGATTGAAAGTGACATTGTCGGTGTGTGTTTATGATCAGAATTTTGATGGATGGATTGGATTGGATTGGTTTTGTTGGGTGATCTTTGTTTGGATTGTGCGGTGATTTTCTGGGATTTGATTTTTTTGGTTGGTTGATTTAGATTTTTAGAAGGGTAGTATTGAAATGTGGTATGGTTTTTAGTAGCTTGGGACTGCCGCTGAGGCAATGCCCAGCAATATGGGATGTAGAATTGAGGTTTTATACTGAGTATGTTGTCTTCGTGCCTGAGTTGGCGATCTCTGGAGGCCGATTGCAGGTAAATTTGAATGGGACATCATGTTTTGAATGTCAAAAAAATCCAAGTATGAAATTAGATTGTGGTTAGCTTGTATTCCTGTTGCTTGATTTCGAATATGGTTTGTGGAGTATAAGTATTATGCATTGGTAGATTTATTGAAATTGCGAACTAACTGTCATTGATATGTCAACAGGGATGCCTATGGATTTGCTGTGAGACCTCAGCACCTTCAAAGATACCGAGAGTATGCTAATATCTACAAGGTTTTTTTTTTTCTTGCTCAAAGAAGCTTTTTCTTTTTTCTTTTTGATCTTGACACGTTTTGTATGTTTGCGGAGAAAATTTGTGAGAAGGAAATAAAATAGAAGAGTTTTAATGTTCTAACTGAATAAAGTTGGAAAGATATCATAGGCGTAGTTGGTGGAAATTTAACTTTTTGTTGGTCCCACATAATGAGAATTTTAGGATTGAATTATCAAACATCATGCTTTATGTTTCCAGGAAGAAGAGGAGGAAAGATCAGATAGGTGGACGTCTTTCCTAGAATGGCAAGCGGAGTCTGCTCAGTTGCCTGTCAGTGGGTTATCTAGGGAAGAAGATAATAAGTCCTTGCATGATGAAGCTTCAGAACAAGAAGTAGATGCTAGTTTACAGAAGGGTGTTGAAGGAGATGATAATAGGGACCAGAAGCTTTCTATCAATAGTTCGATTGAGGATGTCTCAGAAAAGGAGGAGGAACCAGCTATTAAGGAGACCAAAGTTCACAGGATCCAGATATGGTCTGAGATCCGACCATCCCTTCTTGCCATTGAGAATATGATGAGCATTCGTGTGAAGAAGAAGAGTAATAGTTTATCAAAAAGTGAGCAAGGCATGGGAACTGGGAAAGTGCTTCCCGCTATTGAAGAGTTCAAATCTCCTAAAGGAGCATCCGAGGAGGATTCTGAGGACGAGTTCTATGATGTGGAGAGGTCAGATCCAAGTCAAGATGTCCCTTCAAGTGAAAATATGAGTTCCTCTACTTCAGGTGTTGCTTCTGATGCGGTAGCTACAGAATCTTTGTTTGCTTGGAAGGAAGAGTTGGAGGTCCTTGTTCGTGGAGGAGTACCAATGGCTCTCAGGGGAGAGGTGCATATTACATTTCCAAGCTGTCTTTATAACATGAAGTTCATTGTTTATTAGTGAGCTCGACCTTTATTTATGAATAAGCTCCATAATTGCTTTATTGACAAACTTTCAGCTTTGGCAAGCCTTTGTGGGTGTTAAGACCCGGCGTGTGGAGAAATATTACCAGGATCTGCTGACTTCAGAAACTAATTCTAGCAATCAGATGGAACAAAAAAGCTCAGACATGGACAGCAATGCTAAAGGATCAACTATAGATGCTGTATATGTACCTGAGAAATGGAAAGGGCAGATTGAAAAGGTCTTTTCAATTTTTATTTCCAGTACAGGTTCTACCCATGTATGTGCTATCAATTTTAGATTGTCAACCTTAATCCAATGGTCGTTAAGTGCAGGATTTGCCTCGAACATTCCCAGGCCATCCTGCTTTAGATGAGGGTGGTAGAAATGCTTTAAGACGTTTGCTTACAGCATATGCACGGCATAATCCTTCAGTAGGATATTGTCAGGTAATTGTTTTTGGAATTTTTTATGTGCTCAACTATACAATGTTATTCTTATAGTTCACTTATCTCAAACTAGGAAGTGGTTGTATCATTCTTTACATGCAGGCCATGAACTTCTTTGCTGGCTTGTTACTACTACTTATGCCTGAAGAGAATGCCTTTTGGTAAGTTCAGCAAATCTATTCACTGTTATCTTATCACATGAACAGTCCTTGATTTTTTCGTTCATATTCAATTCCTGTGTGTATACTCAATTACTCATGATATATTATAATAATAATAATATAAGAAAATAGTTTACTATTATATAAGTACCATCACTATATACAATTATTGTTTAGTTCTCTTTGCTTTCCCAGAAGAATATAAGATAGTTATGCGGCTGTTTAGCATTACAATTTCATGATCACAGTCACAGTTTAATTGTCTATACGTGACTATAAATTTTGTAAAACCAGGGCCTTGTTGGGCATTATTGACGACTATTTTGATGGCTATTATTCTGAGGAAATGACTGAATCTCAGGTAGTGTATACCATACTGGTTATTCTTTTGTGTATCTTCTATCAAAAGACATTTTTGATATATTTTGTAGAATTGTTGCATCTTATCAGGTAGATCAACTTGTTTTTGAGGAGTTGGTGCGTGAGAGATTTCCTAGATTGGGTTTGTACATTGCTATACTTTACCCAAGTGTTTTTTTTTGGTATGATTTTTGTTAGTTGATTACTGATGTCATCTTAACTGTCAATTGCAGTCAGTCATCTAGATTACCTAGGAGTGCAGGTGGCATGGGTTACTGGACCGTGGTTCCTTTCCATTTTCATGAACATGCTTCCATGGGAAAGTGGTCAGGTTTTATTTTAGAAATAAATTTTTAGTTTTGTTGAGAATGCATCTTAGGATTTTCTTTACATATTCTGAGATATGTTGCTACCTACCAATATTTGTTCTCATTGTTGGCAACTCAGCTTGACCACTTCTTCCTCTAGATTTACTAATAATTTGATGGGTTTCTGCTGGATTCAGTTCTTCGAGTCTGGGATGTGCTACTTTTTGAAGGAAACCGTGTCATGCTGTTCAAAACAGCACTTGCTTTGATGGAGTTATATGGTACTGGGAAAAATCATTTAGTTTTGTTTTAGTGCATAAGGAGTAATTCAACATGAATTTGATGCAATGTAGGATTTTCTATTTATGAAACTTAATATAACTCAGTTATTTGTAGGCCCTGCATTGGTTACGACGAAGGATGCTGGAGATGCAGTCACTTTGCTGCAATCACTGACAGGCTCAACATTTGATAGCAGTCAACTGGTATTGACAGCTTGCATGGGTTACCAAAATGTAAATGAAACCAGGTTACAAGAGTTGAGAAATAAACATCGGCCAGCTGTAATAGCTGCAGTTGAGGAAAGATCAAAAGGACTTCGGGCATGGAGGGATTCTCAGGGACTAGCATCTAAGCTATATAATTTTAAGCATGATACAAAATCAATGATTATAGAAACAAAGAAAGCAGAACGATTGACTGGGACACAGACAAATGGTGATTCATGTCATTCTGAGTCGGGGTCCACTAATGCAGATGAAATTCTTGTTACTCTGAATGGAGATATGGAGATAGATTCTCTTCCAGATGTTCAAGAACAGGTCACTAATATCTTACAACCCCATCTTTTTCCATTGCATGTTCCTTTGTTTAAGCTGGTATTGAATTAATTCATTTGTTTTTTCAATTATCTCCTATATAAGCTCCTTGAGCCATTAAAGTAGACCTGTGTACCGAAGTGACAGCCATGTAATCTGTGTTTCTAGTAAAGTAGTAATTGAAAATTTATTATAACAATGGCATTGTTTTATTGTTTTCACTTATTCATGTATTTAGGTTATGTTAATTGTCCACCATTGACGTAATGCGGCATCAGTGGGTATACAAAATTTGGTAAACAAATTTGGTGACTGCAGTAGTACTTATTTATTGATATATGCTATTTTTCATTTTTTGAATATTTTAGTTTTACATGTTTTCTTATTTACTGTTGCTGTCCATGCATAGTTGTTTATTATGGGTATCATGCAATGGATTATAGGCGGAAGAGCTATAGAATGAAGAAGATTTCTTTGCACTGCATTTTATTTGTAAATTATGTGAAGGAAAATTCTTTTGGTTTTTTTAATCTCATTAGTTAAAGCATTATATTAATAACCATCACCATTCCTTTCATAATATCTGAATGATAAGTCTCAATTCATCTATGATTAAGTTATTGTAGAACTTGAAAAAACATATCTAAGGTCCAGTTAGGGTGAAGATCTTTTTTTTCTGTAGCTTTTAAAATGTGATTCACTTGCATTAATTTAGACGAAGTACAAATATTTTCATCAATTTAATAAGATTAAGATCCATCATGCTTCAGCTTTCTGTAGTATAGGTCAACTAGGATATATGGGCATCTTACTGATTTTGGGTGGAAATTTCTCCTTGAGTAATGTAGTATGGACTGTTCGAAGTATCTGAATGAAGGTAAAATGAGGTCAAATATATGCTATAATATATAACTCTGAAGTTAATTCACTTTCTAAATGTAAAGTTTGTTTTAAGTGAATATAATTTAAATCTTGGAGATAAGTTAGATTATGGCATATTTCTCATACTCTAGTTTGAGTTTTAACAAATAAATTACATGCAGGTCGTATGGTTGAAGGTTGAATTGTGCAAGCTGTTGGAGGAGAAAAGATCTGTTGTACTCAGGTTAATATTCCCTTACTGGTATTAAGGTTTTCCGATATGCTAATCAACATCTCCAGCCTTATACCCACTTATGCCAAAATAACCTTCTCTGTTCTCTATGCATTAGATGTGTATAATGCATATTCTATACTTAATCGGTCTTCTAGATAGAGAAACATTAAAAAGATTATGTGTAGTTGCATTTTGCACTCTGCTAGGCTATCTACATATATTAAAAAGATTTTAATCTATACTTAGTTGGTCTTCTAGATAGAGGAACATTATTGAAAAGAAAGATGGGATATAGGGTGAGCTACACTTCCTTATTATATTATTATTTTCATTTTGTTTTTTTCTTTTTGGGGGTGGTCCTGTGGTTTTGAAATAAAGAAATGCTATTTGGTTGACTTGCTTCTGAAAACAGAAAAACAGATAAGGTTTGGAATTTAATATTGAATGGGGTCTTAGTTATATCCTGCATGATTATCAGGGGAAGAGTATCGAGTTTGTGTTATGTGGTGGAAGAAAAATTGTAGATTTTAGTTGTTTATTGGCTGTTACCTTCTTCTTCTCTGTTACCTCTTTTTCACTTTATTCCATGAACAAGTCTTCTTTCTTGCATTCTAACGACCTCTTGGACTTGACCTGCAAATTTTGCTTTTGCTTAGTTCTATGAACTTTTTATTTTTATTTTGTATGTTTGACTCCCAACTCATAAAAGACATTAACATCCTCATTGTTGAATTAAAATAACTTCTTAAGTTTCCATATCTGCAGAATGAAAATAGCCATTATCCTCTAAGTTGACATTTTTTTAAAGCGTTTTGGTTATTAAATATTTTATGTTTTTAATCCATTTAGAAATATCATTTTCTAATATGACATTAATTTTTTGTGTTCTTTCTTTTGTTAGAGCTGAGGAGCTGGAAACAGCATTGATGGAGATGGTCAAGCAGGATAATCGCCGGCAATTGAGTGCCAGGGTATAGTCAAGATTCCTTTAGATGTAGCAATTTTTGTTACTTAAAGTTACTGTTTTCTTGCTATGTGAATTTGCTCTATGGAAAGATATATGCTGTTATCGATGACCACAAAAAAAGACATGTGTTGTTCTTACTATAAATATCTTCCTCTTGTTTGTAGTGAAGTTTGATGTGGCAATCCATGTTTGTGCGGATAAAGTTTCTTATTGATAAAGAAACAAGTCAAACCATAAAATCCGTCCCGGTTTTTATTGGAAACGCTTTACTATTTTTATATCCGTCATATGATTCACCCTGAAGGAAGAAAATGTGGAATGTTGAACTTTGTATTTTTATTTGGGTAGGTTTTCATTTTCTTTTTCTGCTTTGAGTATATATATGAATGTAGTTTTACAAAGGCACAGTCATATTAGAAATTCAGAATTCTATGCTGCAGCAACTTTTCTGGTGAAATAATTCATGCCATTAATAGTGTTTGCTAACAACTTTAGTAGTGTTTGACTGTTACACCTGAAGATTATAGCAATAAGTGCAGATGATGATGTTAAAATGAGTCTCCACTAAGCTCTGGCAGGGGTTGTATGCTGGTTTATAGCAATAAGTTCCTTTGCATTTTTCTTTTATGTACTCGCAAACCTTTGCTCAAGGTAATGTGTTTTAAGTATCTACTTGTTTTCAGGTTGAGCAGTTAGAGCAAGAGGTTGCTGAGGTTCGTCAAGCTCTTTCTGAAAAGCAGGAACAAGAAAATGCTATGCTCCAGGTTTCAATCATGTTCCTTGATTGTGTTTCAGGAGTATCTATCTACAGGCTTTCATGGTGATTGTGAGATTGCTTGCTAACTTAATAGGTCTTAATGCGGGTAGAGCAAGAGCAAAGGGTAACTGAAGATGCTCGCCGATTTGCTGAGCAAGATGCAGAAGCACAGAGATATGCTGCTCAAGTTCTACAGGTTGCATTTCCTTTAATTTATGGGCAGTTTTTGAATCGATACTTGTAAACTTTGTGAACTAGTTTGCTTTCATATTTTTATTATGTAAGTTTTAGTCACAATCACAAGTTACAAGTTGAATCGTTTTAAGCTTCTCATTGATAGTTGAGAGAAGTATCATTCTTTGTACCCTTAAATAGACTTAGTTTATGATTGGAAAAGTGGGTGTTTTTTCAATAGTCACATCCTTGTTAGTTATTCTTTTTTCTCAACCATATAAACCATTTATACTCAGTGCAAGGACTCTAATACATATTACTTTCCTTGGTACAGAGTTTTGGTACTGCATCTGTCTCAAAGCCCTAAAAAGTCCCATGATTGGTCTTTGTTGTACGCATCAAGATGATTACTTTTGACTCTCCGCTTGCATCATTTAATGGGAATACACTTAACGTTTTCAATGGACTATATAAGTGCATTGGTTTATTTTGTTTTTTGGAAATAATTCATATTACATTATGACAAAGTGGTATCTGAAGTTGAAATATACCATCTTCCATTTTTGTTTTCACTTCATTTTTTATCTACATGTCTACATCTTTTCCTCTACCTATACATAGGCATTCAATTGATGCTTTGACCAAGTGTTTGTTAAAACACAATAGCAATGGAACGTTCAGATCACTATTTTAATTTTGTTATTTTTCTGATGCAGAGCTTAATTCAGGTCTCTACTACATTTTATTTCACTTTCTATATATTAACCTCTGCTGTAAATATTTATATTGATACAGGAGAAGTACGAAGAGGCCTCGGCTGCTCTAGCCGATATGGAGAAGAGAGTGGTTATGGCTGAATCAATGTTGGAGGCTACTTTGCAATACCAATCTGGACAACTTAAAGCGCAACCTTCACCAAGGTTGGCATATACAATTTTCTTTTTCAATTTTTCTTTTAAGCTTAGGTATGGTTTTTGTTGTTCAATTAGATGTTGATATAACACCTTCACATTATTGGTTTTGATCAAAATTTACCTGAATTTAGTACTTTTTTACTGTTGTAAGCTCCAAGTTTATCATTTTTTATTTTTTATTTTGCCATCCTCTATTAATGAATTCTGTGTTTTGCAACAACAGTTGCTTTGTACTTTTTAAATTTTCCTATCTTTCACAGAAAGAAAGCTCTCATGTACCCTTTTTCTTTTTAATGCTTTCTGTATCAATTCAAGATCATAAATACAAAAAAGATGCCCATGTACAACATCCTATATATGTAAAGAAGTATATATGCGATCATGTAACAGCCCACAACCTTACCAAAAGTGCTAGCTGAAAGTGACCTTTTCTCTCAAGTGCTAGTTTTTAGTGGATGTAAAACTATATTCCTTTACACTTTGTTGGATCATCATGAAACCATAGAACATACATCTACTGGTTTGTCGTTCCTGGTGGATTACATGCAGCTTAGCCTCCTCATGAGACTTACATACACTGTAGTGATTGGATAGTCCATGACCCATCTTCCCTTCATTGATCAGTTAGTGGCACATATTTCACGCATTATTGTAGCACATTTCTGCTCTAATACGTCTTATTACAACTGGGAGTCTTTCCTAAGATTCCTAGCTTATGATAATTTGGATTGATTTCCAAGTTAATTTAAGTACCATATTAAGGCATAGTCTGTTACCAATAACAACAGATCATATGGAAATATCATTTTGCATGCATATTGTGACGAATGAATGCCTAAAAAGAATGAGATTTCTTTGCAGATCTAATCCGGATTCACCTGTAAAAAACAATCAAGAATCCACACAAGAATTGCCTGCAAGAAAGGTTGGTTTGCTAGCTCGACCATTTGGACTTGGCTGGAGAGACCGCAACAAGGTTAGTTTTCATCTGCGATCTTTGAGAGTTTAGGTTAGTTATTTTGTCCAGTGGCAATAGGTGAATATGTTTGATGGGACTGTTGGATGATGAACTGTCTCTGGATCTTTAAAGAAATGCTTACCAGTAAGGAACATGGAGTTTTGCCCTCTTAATTGTGCATATATATATAAAGCATCTTTTTGCTGCGTTTGGGCATTGTATTCTTATTTTTAAAAGTGTTCATCAAATGCTATTCAGAACATGGTGAACCTGTACAATTTATCATCTGAACTCCGTTTTACTATATTGTTGGTGTCTGTCAAAAGTCTTATGTCCTGCTAATTTCATTTATTGTTTTTCACTTTGATGCATTTTCTGTCATAAAATTTATATAGTTATGGTAACAGAACTGCAGACCCTGTTTTAATCCAGAATTTACTTTGTTCTTTTACTTTCGCCAAAGTGGCACTTCGATTATTAGTAAAGACCAAGTAGTATGTAGAACTATGTTTAAAAGAGTCGTTCCTGATTTCCTTTTGTTAACTAAATGAAGTATTAATTCATTTTCTAGCTGGCACTATTTGATTGCAAAGAATCCGTTGAACTAATGACTGCCACATCTTTATCAATTTTCATGGATATGCTTAAAATTCTTACTGTTATGATATTTTGCTTCATGGACTTAAACATATAAATGGCAAAACATGTATCCATCAAAGCTGCAATATATGCTCTATGTTCTTGATTTTGTGTACTAAAATATACCGTATGGACTTTTACCGAATGCAACAGGGGAAACCCACTAATGCTGAGGATACAAACGATGGAAAATCCATCACTGAGGAACAGGGTCGCACTCCCAGTACAGAGCAAAAGGACACAAATGGGCATCAAGTTGAAGATAAGGAGTAGAGAAACTGAGAAAGGTTATAGTGATACCTGATAGATGTTTGGCCCTTGTCCCTATTATTTAAGATCCACTTGGTAGATATGCTTCTATGCCTATGTCAATTCACCATAGACATATTTTCTTGCCTGTAATTTTTAGTTTTTTTCCCATTAGAAAACCAATTTATATCCATTCATTTTTTGTATGTTTGTTTGTTTGTTCATTAAATAGTAGTAATAATAGCGTGTAGGGGAGCAAGAAGGGATTGTAGGAAATGCGAGAAAGAATATTGTTTTACCCAAGTGTATAATATTTAGCAACAGTCTCTTGTAACAGTACACACTCTTTAAACATATAGTTGTTGAGATTTTTTTTTTCTTGATTTTCTGGTCTTTAGTAATTATTATTATTTTATTTTCATTTTTCTAAAATTCTGGGCCAGAGGATGAGTATGATAAACTATTAAGTAATTAAAGTTGAAACAGGAAAAAAGAGATGTTTTGTGGAGGTAAAGAAGTGGGCGAAGTCAGTAATGGTGGTGATATGTTCTAAAACCACCCACAGTTTGGGGCCCTTGGATGGTTGTCAAAAATATGCTCTGAAAAAATGAAAATCCAAAAGATATGGAAATATTTGTAGCCAATAAACGACAAAATGATTTGTCTCCTAGATTTACTTTAAAAAAAAAAAAAAAGAGAAAAAACAAAAGATGTCTCTTAGAAGTAAAAAAGTTTCTTACGCCAAAGTCATGTTTTTACCAAATCAATACAATTCCCCCCCCCCCCCCCCCNCCCCTAATAGAGGGACAAACAAGCTCATATTAATGTGAAAGGCATAGGGAAATTAGGTTTCTCATCAGGTGAAAGAGGAGAGGACTCTTATCACCCAGCCAGTCACTGAACCAAAATCATAAAAGGTCTAAATTGGTGTTTTATTAAGTCAGATGCAAAATAAAAAAATGTAGTGTATGTTTTATTTTAACTTATTGTCATTAAACTTGTCCCCCCAATTTGGTGTTTACTTTTATTTTTTTACATTTTAGATTTTCGACTTACTTTAAAGCGCAAGCTAATTATAAATAATTAAAGTAAAACCTTTAAAAAAAATTGAAAATCAAAAACCAAAAACATAATGGTTACAAAACGAGAGGTATAAATCAGATTTCAAAATAAAAAAGAAAACTAAACCAACAGCCTATAGGCTACAGCATAGTTTTCTGAACCTTGCAAACTAAAAGGTTTGGATGAGTGTGTATAAGCATGAAAAAGCACTAGAATACCATTGAAACAAAAACAAAGGCAAGGGAAATGAGGGCATCTATTCACCAAAATGGAAATATTTCTAAAACTTACTCTTCTTTCAGGGGAGATCAGTTCCTATATAGATACAAAAACCCTGTGCCCAATTGTACATAAAAAGAATTATACAGAAAGACCAGTAAAGGGTAAAGGGAAAATAGAGGAAAACATGCAGAAGGTAAAAGAAGAGAAAATATAAAGGCCAAAAAAGCTTTCTTGTACAACAACACACTGGGAGTGAACATTCCACCTGACAATCGAAGCAATACAAAATTCGATAAACAGGCATTCTCGTATGTGCAGCCAACAATCAAACCTTCAACCGAACGACCTCTGGATATTAAGAAAAAAATCACAATACATTGTGCAAGGCAATGACAATCTCATAGGAGGCTTCCTTATGTGGAACTGTGTGGGGCTATTTTCTGACTTGACCGATCAATTTCAAAATTCCCATCTAGATCTAGGAGTAGATGAGCTCGTGCGTGAGCCCTGGACTGGCCCTGTCTCAGGATCATATTTTTGAGAAGCAAGATAAGAAAGGGCTGTGACTACATCAGCTATGAGAGGTCTCATAGTTGGCTGTTCCTGAACACACATTGCAGCTACTGCAAGAGCTTGGTATAAGCCCCTCACTGGATATTGACCTTGGAGCATTGGATCAGCAATCTGTGGAAATTTTCTTCGATCTTTAAACAGAGGCCGCGCCTGCAACATACAGAAAATAACCTGGACATTTTTCTCACTTGAAAAAATTCCTATAACATTTGTCTAAAAAGACAGCTTTTAGGAATGAAACTCCAATACAAGTCATCTTTCCAAAGTATGGCTTGTATTTGAGACTATTAAAAACTGATAAGAAAAGAAAAAGTAACATAAAATGCGTTAGTAGTGGCATAGTCCCTGAAAAAAAGAAAGAAAAAGTCTTTCCACAAAATGAATAGCAGATTGACAACTTGAATGCATGTCCTGGTTACTCTCTTAAGAACATGAATGGCGTTTGAATTTCCAAGATGCCTATGACAGACATGGGACATTATAGATAACATACTTCAGGTAATGATGTTTGCTCATCAAAACCTAGATTTCTATAAAATCACCTCTCACATAAGGGGAATCAAGTTAAATTGTTCCCTTAGTTATGGGTCTCTTACTGATAAATGATAACCTAATATAAGGACTTTCCACACAAAAGCTTTCTTAACTATTTTGGATAGAGTTTTCTTTTCTCTAATTTAGTACGTGCAGGCTTTTTTCCATGTTCACTTAAAGTTCTGTAAGCATTATACTTGTAAATTTCCACACACAACAATTGGCAATGAAAACGATCTCCTTTCTGCAATCTTTAATTGATATGATTCAAACCTAAAATAGCCTACGAGTAAAGCCTTGTCTATCATGAAGTTAAACTTAAACTAAACCAAGGGCATGGCATGATGCTGTTAAAACTAGGCAATTCATGACTATCTAGGATAAGAATGACTTGTGCATGGACTAATCAAGACTCCTCTCTATCTGCATGTGGGAAGAGAGTATAGCATGAATAATCAAATGAGTTACATTCTCAACCGTAATCTATGATTATGAATATATGCATACAGGTATCCACATTATTAGCAGGGATTCTGCTTAAAAGTCGCAGGAAATCATCTATTACATTTTTAGATGCAAATAACATACTGAATTTATTTACTGAATCCAAAAACATATAAGAAATCAAATAAAACAGGTTTATATATATATATATATATTCAACCAGTTAAACAACAGAAATAGTAGGTTCACGAACATCAATGCATAATATCAAAGCAGAGTAGAATACATGACTTTCTTACCCATGCAACTAGATTGTGCTCTCCAGCAGCCCTTGAATTGTCAATCGCTTTTCTACCAGTAATAATCTCAAGAAGAACAACTCCAAAGCTATATACATCTGATTTCAATGTGAGCTGACCCGTCATAGCATATTCAGGTGCACAGTATCCATAAGTTCCCATCACCCTAGTGGATACATGGGTCTTATCTCCTACAGGACCCAATTTCGCCAAGCCAAAATCAGATAGCTTGGGATGATAGCAATCACCAAGCAAAATGTTGGAGCATTTCAAATCCCGATATATAACAGGAGGGTTTGCTTTGTCATGCAAGTATTCCAAGCCCTTAGCAGCACCCGCAGCTATTTTCATTCTTGTATTCCAGTCAAGTCGTTTTTTATCAGGTGGTAGATCTGGAAAATATTAATATATGAGATCAAACAATACAACCTATCATATGGAAGACAGATAATAAAATGGGTTTCAAACATAAGCTAAAATGTAGCAAAGAATAGTATGGTAACAAGTAATGGCAAACGGTTTGCTGTGAGACATTCCCTATACCTTATAAAAGAGCATGATTGGATGATTTTGGATCATAAATGTGTTCTTCAAAATCTAACAAAAAATTGAAGAAGAAAAAAATTAACATTCCTAACAATACATTATAATTAAATCATTTCAGCACTTCTAAAACCTCATTAACCTTTTTATATTTCTAGTCTGAACCATTTATACTAGGTATCAAGATACCATAGGCATATAAGGAAAAAAAAAAACAAGAAGACTACAGAAGGCTGTATGAATAAAGAGAATTTGGACTGAGAGATAATGACATTTAATGCTTTATATACCATGTAGGTGGTCTTCCAAAGATCCCAATGCCATATATTCATAAACTAGAAGTCTCTGATCCCCATCCGCACAATAGCCAATTAAGTTCACAAGATTAGGATGGTGAAGTAGGCTAAGCATCAAAACTTCAACAAGGAATTCTCTGTTTCCTTGCAGCCCATTACGATCAAGTTGCTTGATAGCTACAACCTACATGAAATTAAATAACAATAATACAGTCTCACCACAAGCTTTTTATGTAGGTTGAATCCCATGACAATATAGGAATGCTTACCAAGTGCATTAATAATCAAATTGCATAGCAAGAGAAGCTAACTAACCAAAAAATTCAGCAAAACAGAGATAATCAGAGTAAAGTTCATATATCTTCAAAATCTACTTCAACTAACAGTGTAACCCGCAATGGCCACCGAATAACCCCCTTTACAATGTCTATTACGAGAGCTCTTTATGAACCTCCCTATTTTAGCAGCTTTGGTACCTTCTTAGATGTCATAATGCTTTTGACATATTTGTCTAACTACAATGGTAAAAATTGTCGAAAAAATATAACTTACAGTTCTGGTTTGGATGTTTACTAAATTTTTTATTGATCCATCCTCTCCATTTTTCAAAAGCAAATAAAAAAAAATATTTATATATATAACTATTTCAATAAGTCAGGTAAACTACAAGTGTAAGGGAACATTAACAATAAAACCTGTATTTTGAACAGGATATAGAAGAAAACCTTGAGTGCTCATGATGTTGGTATATCTTAATTCTTAGCAGTGGATGGAAATGGAGAAAGGTTGACAGCCATGGTTATTTCATCTTATGAAGTGAAGCTGTGTGAATGGCTAAGAGTGGTTGCAGCCAGGGTGATACCATTACTGCTATGGAACTGTAATCTAATAATGGAGGTAGCATAAAGATGATGGTGGTTGCATGATGATATGTGGCAACAATGGCTGCCATTACGATAGAGGTCCAATGGCACTGCATATATAGCATTGAGCTTGCAGCACACAGCAATGGCACTGCATAAATAGCATTGCGCTTGCAGCACATAGAACTGGTTCTGGTGCAAGTTAACAATGCTGGTTGTAAGCACTTGCCTCCATTATGTTCACAACCACCAAAGAAGGTTAATTTGAAATCTTGTGTCCTCTTCCTTCCACACATAACAAAATAGTAATTGTAGTTTATCACTCATACAAGAAACAGCAATTAAATTCACATATATAAACACATATACAATAATTTTAGAAAAAAAAAAAATCTCATACTTATATATTCAAGTGTAAAAAAAATCTCAATTAATGTTAGATGCATTGAATTGAGCATCAAAACAATAGGTAACAAGTGTCAAGAAAATAATATCCTTCTTTTACTGCATCCATATTTTTACCAAAACTAAAGCCTAAAGGAAAAGAAAATAAATCAACAAACCTTATTAGAACTCTCTAAGCGCCCTTTATACACTCGGCCAAAACCTCCTTCACCTAAAAGGCAATCTGCCCTAAAATTCTTTGTTGCAGCCGCCAACTCACGAAAGGTAAATGTATGTGCTGCAATGTGATCAGACCCTCCATCCTTCATGCCCTCCTTTTTCACATCCACTGCTGAATTTGCCTTCAATTTTTCTAAAGAAAAAAATAAAAAGAAGAAGAAACTATAAAATCTGTCAAAAGAAGATTCACAAAAGCAAATTTATTATGTCAGTTAAATCCAGAAGAAACTTGGTTGCTTTTACGAAGGGAAAAGGTTCCTACTCAGCCACTCAATGATCCAGAGTTTAGGAAGAAAACAAAAATAGGAAAAAAACAATTGAAGTATGTAAAAGAGTTCAATGTTTGATTTCTCAATTACTAAACAGGGAAAAATAAAAAAATAAAAAATAGCAAAGTCATATTGCTAGCATCAATAGAATTTGTTACTTAACCATAATACATCACAACAAATTTTGAACTATGTGGAATCATAACTAGCCTGACAAAGACATTGCCCAAGACTATAGTATTGCATGTCTTTGAGTGCCTTTGGAAAAAGCAAAAAAATCTGAAATAAAAATTGGTAAATAGCTAAAGGAAATGGCCAAGAAAAATAAATAAAACGAAAAGAAGCTGTATGGCTAAGATCCAAAGAAAACTAATTATCCCATGATGGTTTACTAATATCAGTGTTTTAAAAGTCCTAAGGCTGACATGATGCGTTTTGCCTAAGTGAGGCCAGGTGTACCCCTTGAGGCAGTATAAGGCATGAGCCTCAATTTTAACAAAATATATATATATATATATACATATATATATATATATAATATAATATAATATAAAATTACTAACAAAATCCCATGATATTCCAAGCCAAAAAGTTAAACGTCTTTGATTTTCATAAGTTTTTAAACTTCAATTTAGATTGTCTGTCTTGTTCCCATCACTGGGGTAACCTTGACCACCACCAACACCACTAAGCTAGCTTAAGGCTCCTTTTCATCAACAGCATCATCATCATCATCATATGCCTTGAGGATATCGCCTCGCCTATCAGAGGCAGAAGCCTCAGCAGGGAGTGCTGAGGCTATAGCTTTAAGGCACAAAAGCCACGCCTCCACACACACTACTACTATAGCAAGCGTTCTTAGTAAAGGAAATTTTCTAAGCAAATGGATCTCAGAAATGAAACTGGGTCATTATGAGCTAACTAACAAATATTGCTGGGGATGTAGCCGCAGTTTTACATTAATGGAAGCTTTAATTTTGCCTAGCAAAGGACATAAATTTAGTCTCTTTTTTTTTTTTTTTTTTTATTAATTAATCCAGGGTTATTACTCAAAAATGATTTTTTTTTTTTAAATTCAATTTTTTTTTTTAATAATAATAGGGTTTTCCATTATAGAAAGTAGAAATTTTTGGCAGCTAAAGTAACTTAATTGACGCTGAAAAGTGAAAATGACTCGTTGGTAGTTATTAGATATTACTGGAAAACTATAAAACGAGACAAATTGAAGGGACTATAAAGTCCATAACTCAAACAAATCCTAATCAAAGTAACTCAGAACGGCCACAGAGAATTCCAAAACAACACCGCATCATCTTATAATCAGGAAACAAAAAAAAAGAAGCCCAATAAGCTAAAAAAGAAAAAGAAAAAAAAAAACTTATTGTAAAATTCCATATCAGATCGCATGCACAGTGCAAACCCAAAAAATAGATTGAATCTAACTAACATAAAAATGGCATTTTTCTCATCAATCTAAAGCAAATCTACATGGCAAAATGCATGAAAAACAAAAAAATTAGAAAGTAGAAAGAGTGTGATAGTGTGTGTAGAATTTGTTCATAAGAGAAACCTGAAGTTGATGGGATCTGATCTTCTGGTTTCTTCCTCAGCTTCTTCTTTGCGCTTTTGTTTGATTTTCCAGAACAAAGAAACCAACCCATCAAATTATATTCTCTCTCTTACCTCAACAAGTATCACTCTAGGGAGAGAGAGAGAGAGGGTGTTCAATTCACACACAGGACAGAGGGCTATTTCTGTATATATTTATATCTTTTTATATCATTTATAAACCTTTTTGCAATGGTGGCCTTGTGTCTTGTAAATTTTCATATCAGTCCTTAAAGAATCTAATTTTCCATTTTCACCCCAAATAAAATGCTTTAGTCCAATAGAAAGAGTTTACTGATTATATTTAAAAAAAAAAAGTGTTTTTATATTGTTAATGGGTTTTATTTCAAATTTTCTTCCATCTGCGTTGTATTTTATCAAAATAAAAAATTAAAAAAGCCACTGGTTGTAATTTTAAAATTAGTTTATATTATTATAATTTTTCGTTTCAATCAACTGATAGAAGAAATAGAGTAACATAAAATTGATAAAAATATTTGACCTTTATATTGGATATAATCCTTGACTTTTGGGTTGCAAATATATTTAATAGGGATAATAAAATAATTAGCAAAATAAAACTATAAATGGAAAAATAAATTTTTTTAGGGACAGGTCATCTTTTAGGACTCATTAGAAATTTTCCTTTACAAATTCCCTCATTGCAAACCAAGTTTCATAATGAGCTTAAAATTGAAAAAACAAAAAAATGAAAATGATAAATTGACAAATTAAACCCAATAAGGGATTTAGGATAATCAAAATGTGATGGACAAAAGCGTAATTCCATGGCATTTTTATTCTTTTTTTTTTGGCTAAATCATGGCATTTTTATTCTGTGTTAATTAAATGTTGGATAGTTTATTATATATATTTAAACCCTTAGTTTTCATAAAAAAATCCTGGCTGGTTTGCCTCTTAGGCGTTAAACTCGATGTTTTTGCAAGTATAGTTTTTGTAATTTAATTAATTTATATAAAAACATGATATTTAATACTTTTTCTTTATCTTATTTATTTTAATGCATACAAAAATTGTCGATACAATGAAGCAGTAATTTATCGTTTGATATATATACATTTGGATGAATGCAAGTTGCAACGCTTAAAATAAAAGAATAAAAAAGGAGAGAATCTTGGCTATTTGTCTGTTGGACCGTTTAATAACTTTATAGATTGACTATGACTCACCATTTTCAAATTCAGTTTTATTTATTTATATTTTGGTCAACATTTCAAAATCCAGTTGGACTCCATTCTAATAAACCAACTGGACTATATGAATGATAATTAGGGTAAATTCCTTTAAATCCTCTAAAATGTCATAAATATATTTTAGTACCTGGCGCTTTTTTTTCCCCCTTCTTTTTTTTTTTAATAATATCTTGTTTAAATCCTCTTTTCTTGATAATATATATTTATATCCTATTTTCTTGATAAAAATATTTAAGAGGGTGTGTTATAAGTAAATATTTAAATATTTTTTTATTTTAATATTTAAATTGGTTATTGCACCATTAATATTTTTATAAAATACGAATTTAAAATAATACGTTCTTTCTTTTTTCTGTCACTTTTTCTCCTCACTTTTCCAGAAAAAAAAATTATAAAATATTTTTTAATCTCTTTCTCCTTTTATTTTTTTTCCCCTAGTCTGTCCTAAAAAACCAGAAGAAAAATTTTAAAAATTTTAAAATGCCTAGTGTCAGAGCCTACCCACTCAAATATTTCCTCCACGAACCATCATGTAGAAAAATAAATGTGGACTCGTATGTTTGGGACCAGATATGTATATGCATTCTTCTATTCCCTCGGAGTTTATGTTCATTATTTCTTTTCATGGAGTTTGTACGGTGTTTTCAGATTCAACTAAAAGTATTGTATCAGGATAGCATGAAAAAAATGTAAAATAAGTAAATAACACAATAAGGATGTGTGAATAATCATTTTGGTGATTCTAAAGTATATTCATAGCATTGATAACATTCATTAAACTGAGAAATAACCCAACAAGGAAGAGAGAGGGAGGAGAGAGTGATTAAAAAATGATTTTTTTATTATAAATTTTTTCATAGTTTTAAGGAGAGACCAGAGAGAGAAGAAAGAGGGAGGAGAGAGCGAGAGGATACAGCAACATGTCTTATTTTAAAAAAAAAAAATCGGAGATATGAACGGTGTAACATTTTGGTTAAGTACTAAAATGTAAAATAAAAATAAAAAATTGAAGTACTTAAAAAAATTTAAGTATCTATTTGTAACACCTTTATATTTTTCAAGTATAATTAAATTTATAATTTAGATATGGTCTTAATATACTTTTGGATGCTTTTAAATTAAATTTGTTCACATATGGATCACTAAAATTAATTTGTGCAATTGATATCTTTGTAATTTGAAAAAAAATTCACATTTTTTCAATTTAGTTAAAATTGATAAATTTCGTCAACTTTAAAGTTACGTGCATAACAAGTGACTCTCAATATTTATTTTATTATACTAAAAGTTGAATTTAAAAAAAATAAAATAGTTTGAAATTCATTTATGGCTTTTTTTATGTTTTTAATTTTTTTAATTTTTAGTACAATTAAAAATAAATAAAAAATGAATTTTGAGGGTCACTTTTTATGCACGCGACTTTTAAGTTGACAAAATTTGTCAATTTTAACTAACTTAGATAAATGTGCAATTTTTTTTAAATTAGAGAGTATCAATTACATAAATTAGTTGTAGATCTATGTGAACAAATTTAATTATAAAAAATATTAAAGTGCATTTAGACCTTTATATATTGATTAGTGAACCTGTAAATAGATAAAAGATACTAAGTCACAAACTAATTAAAAATTACTACATCATTTATTTCATTTGATACACAACTTGGTATCTCAAGCATAATTGATAAAATTATTATAATTAGACTACAATTATTCCGCCTTGAGAGTTTTAGTGGTATTTATTATTAAGTTACCATTTATTTTAAAAAATTAAGCTAATAAAAAGGTGAGTCCAACTATGTATATTGGATGGGACCTTTTTTTTTTTTTTTTTTGCTGAAAGAAAAAAGACATATCTGTAGCAGAGTCATAGGCCCGGAAGTTATTTAATGAGTAGGTCAAACCCAGACATCTTTTCAACCCAGTGGGAGTCCACACTGGGAGCCCATGTCACTAGAAACTCCCTCTCTCTTGTGTGGTAGCAGCGGAGAGGAGCACTTAAGTCCAAATGGGGCTACCAAGACTCAAACCTCAACTCTCAAACTCACAGGTGTGAAGACTCGGCTGTCTTCTACCACTGAGTTACACTCTCAAGTGCATAGTGGATGGGACCTTACACATACCAAACAATGACTTAATACACATGCACATTCACATGGATACCAAGATTCAAACTTAAAAATTCTCCAAAAAACAAAAAGAAAAATTCAAACTCAAAAGGCTTCACAGTCACCAGATACCCTATTTTTAAGTAATTTATTATTATTATTTTTCAAAAAGTTATATATGAGGCGGATTCAACTATATATACCGAGCTTATTTTAAATACTTATCAATTATCACCAAAGGCATACATAGAGTAGAATTTCAACTTATGATTATAACATATGGAGGGAGTACTTGAACACCATTGTTCACTATGATTTCCTTTTTTCAGAGCTGAACGTGCAGAATTAATGGAAAAATCCATAATGTTTGGCTGCTGGGAACAAACTTTAGGATTAGGAAGTTACTCTTAACATATGAAAAATGCAGTAATTAATAAATAAGCAAGCAAATGATACAAGTAAAGTTTTCTCACCTAATAAAATTTTGATTTTACACACAACTAATCAAAAAGTGCTTATACCTTAATCCATGCTTCCAATTTTTAGGCCTGCCTTTATCGATGTCATATTTCTTTACATCCAATCAGAAAAAGCTGATATATATATATATTTTTTTGATCAAGGAAAGCTGATATATTTCAATAAATGGAGCATAAGCTATATCCACCTAAAGTTTTATGATCAAAACTTCCATCCTTTTTTTTTTCTTTTTTTAACCAAACTTGACAAAAATTTCATCAAACAAGCATGGAAAATGCCTTGCAGATCAAGATATTTTTTTCATTAAACTAGAAATTGAAAAAAAGAAAGCAGGTCTAAAAAATGGCTAGGAAAGAAAGGTCCTTCTCCACATTTGAACAGGAGCTCTTTCAATGGATATAGAAATGAGCATGTGAGCATCTCACCGACTTCCTCTCCCTTCTCTTATAAATGAAGAAGTATCGGATTCATGGAACGAGTCAGATTGGGACAATAACTCTTTTGAAATTCTATCTTATATATAAATTCAAAGTTACTAGCATTGAGCTTAGCAACATGTTGATGGGGTTTTTAGTTGATAATAAAACATTCACAAGATTTTACATTAGGAAAAAAAGTGAAAGTCATTCGAAATGACTCTCAATATATTTATTCAAGTTAGGGCTCTCTCCTATAACTTTGTTATTGTGTTCCCAATGATGGCACTGTGTTCAAATTCCACATCATAAAGACGAAACAACTGGAAGAGAAAATTCAATGGGAGATTGAATTTACGAATTATTGATTGTTTTACAAGGTCTTTTAGGTCTCTATTCATATTATAACTCATCACATGCTTCTTATCCATTTAATTCAAGTTCAACTGCAAAACCTTATTACTAGAAATGATATCTACTTGCAACCTATTATATGAAGTAACGTTCTGAAGCCTCGCAATTGTATTAACATCTAAGAGAACTTATACTGAAGGAAGCACAACAAGATGTAAAGACTTTCCTATTCTAATACAATATAGGGATATTATCACCAAAAGTCCCTGAACTATATCGGGTTTTACGATTTAGTCCTATAACTTTTTTTTTTCTCAGTTTACTCCTCGAAGTGAAGAAAGCGTGTCACCGTTGGTCCTTTCTCATGATTCCGTCGAAATACACCGTTAACTTGCACGTGCAAGTCACGTGAAACCACTTTTGAGGGCTGATTAAGTAATTTTCTACCCATTTTAATAGATGTTGTTGACTTCCTTCAATTGGTACCACCAGAATCTTAGCTGGATGCAGCAAAATAACCCCAAAAAGANATTTTTTTCAAATTAGAAAGTATCAATTACATAAATTAGTTGTAGATCTATGTGAACAAATTTAATTATAAAAAATATTAAAGTGCATTTAAACTTTAGATATTGATTAGTGAACCTATAAATAGATAAAAGATACTAAGTCACAAACTAATTAAAAATTACTACATCATTTATTTCATTTGATACACAACTTGGTATCTCAAGCATAATTGATAAAATTATAATTAGACTACAATTATTCCGCCTTGAGAGTTTTAGTGGTATTTATTATTAAGTTACCATCTATTTTAAAAAATTAAGCTAATAAAAAGGTGAGTCCAACTATGTATATTGGATGGGTTTTTTTTTTTTTTTTTTCCTGAAAGAAAAAAGACATATCCGTAACGAAGTCATAGGCCCGAGAGTTATCTAGTGAGTAGGTCAAACCCAGACGTCTTTTCAACCCAGTGGGAGTCCACACTGGGGGCCCATGTCACTAGAAACTCTCTCTCTCGTGCGATAGCAGCGGAGATGAGCACTTAAGTCCAAATGAAGCTACCAAGACTCAAACTTCAACTCCCAAACTCACAGGTGTGAAGGCTCAGCTGTCTCCTACCACTGAGCTACACCCTCAAGTGCATATTGGATGGGACCTTACACATACCAAACAATGACTTAATACACATGCACATGCACATGGATACCAAGATTCAAACTTAAAAATTCACCAAAAAACAAAAAGAAAGATTCAAACTCAAAAGGCTTCACAGTCACCAGATACCCCATTTTTAAGTAATTTATTTTTCAAAAAGTTATATATGAGGAGGATTCAACTATATATACTGAGCTTATTTTAAATACTTATCAATTATCACCAAAGGCATACATAGAGCAGAATTTCAACTTATGATTATAACATATGGAGGGAGTACTTGAACACCATTGTTCACTATGATTTTCTTTTTTCAGAGCTAAACGTGCAGAATTAATGGAAAAATCCATAATGTTTGGCTGCTGGGAACAAACTTTAGGATTAGGAAGTTACTCTTAACATATGAAAAATGCAGTAATTAATAAATGAGCAAGCAAATGATACAAGTAAAGTTTTCTCACCTAATAAAATTTTTATTTTACACACAACTAATCAAAAAGTGCTTATACCTTAATCCATGCTTCCAATTTTTAGGCCTGCCTTTATCGGTGTCATATTTCTTTACATCCAATCAGAAAAAGTTGATATATATATATATTGATCAAGGAAAGCTGATATATTTCAATAAATGGAGCATAAGCTATATCCACCTAAAGTTTTATGATCAAAACTTCCATCCTTTTTTTTTTCTTTTTTTAACCAAACTTGACAAAAATTTCATCAAACAAGCATGGAAAATGCCTTGCAGATCAAGATATTTTTTTCATTAAACTAGAAATTGAAAAAAAGAAAGCAGGTCTAAAAAATGGCTAGGAAAGAAAGGTCCTTCTCCACATTTGAACAGGAGCTCTTTCAATGGATATAGAAATGAGCATGTGAGCATCTCACCGACTTCCTCTCCCTTCTCTTATAAATGAAGAAGTATCGGATTCATGGAACGAGTCAGATTGGGACAATAACTCTTTTGAAATTCTATCTTATATATAAATTCAAAGTTACTAGCATTGAGCTTAGCAACATGTTGATGGGGTTTTTAGTTGATAATAAAACATTCACAAGATTTTACATTAGGAAAAAAAGTGAAAGTCATTCAAAATGACTCTCAATATATTTATTCAAGTTAGGGCTCTCTCCTATAACTTTGTTATTGTGTTCCCAATGATGTCACTGTGTTTAAATTCCACATCATAAATACGAAACAACTGGAAGAGAAAATTCAATGGGAGATTGAATTTACGAATTATTGATTGTTTTACAAGGTCTTTTAGATCTCTGCAAAACCTTATTACTAGAAATGATATCTACTTGCAACCTATTATATGAAGTAATGTTCTGAAGCCTTGCAATTGTATTAACATCTAAGAGAACTTATACTGAAGGATGGACAACAAGATGTAAAGACTTTCCTATTCTAATACAATATATTGTATCGACAAAAATAAAAGATACTTTTCGTATAAATATACAAGCTCAATATGGAGGAAATAATACAAAGATTGTTTCCTTTCATGCCCCTGCAAGATTGAACTTTCGTCAAAGATACCAATTTGGGACTGATGTGCATGAAACTGTGAATGTGCTAGGGGTTTGGTGAGGAAATCAGCAAGCTGATATGAGGCATGAATGTGGGAGACACGATCATAGATAAAGTGAAAATCAATTGCAACATGCTTCATACGAGAATGGAACACCAGGTTGGCACATAGATATGTAGCGCCCACATTATCACAAAAAATCATTGGAGGATATTTAGACTGTTGTGGAAGTTCAAAGGAGATTTTGGACCCAAATTACCTCAGCAATAATGGTGACAATAGCTTGGAACTCGACTTCAATGGAGGATCTAGCCATTGTCTTCTGCTTTTTGGAGCTCCAACTGATGGGAATAGTACTAAGACAGACAATGTAAGCCGATATGGAGGTATAGGCATAAGGATTGCCTACCCAGTCAGTATTGACAAAGGCATGAAGTAGAGAAGAAATAACCCAACAAATCAAAAAACCATAATGAGATGTGCCTTGAAAATAGTGCAACACCCATTTAACAGCAGCCCAATGAGTGACTGTTGATCGGTGTAAAAATTGAGAAAGGCAATTAACCGCAAAGGAGATACTGAATGGGTAAGCTAGAGATATTGCATTAAGCCAAATACTTTTCTGAATAGTGTAGCTTAGTACTAGCTAAGCCGTCCATTAGTTTGAGACTGTCTGAGGGTGAAAGATGAGTGGACACCTGCTTTGTGGCATGCATGTTGGTCTTAATTAATAGATCCTAAATATACTTATGTTGAGACAGACCCTTAAAGTATTGTATAGCTTATACACCTAAGAAATAATTAAGAGTTCCAAGATCCTTAAGGCTGAACCGGTGAGCAAGTGTAGCAATAAATTGTTGCACATGAGCTAGATCCAGTGATAATGATGTCATCGACATACACAAGCAAATAGAGCATAATACCTCTGTTGTTATAAATAAAAGAGAAGCATCAATGCGGGAGTTAATAAACCCATGGGGATGAAGAAATGTTTAAAGTTCATTACACCACGCGTGAGGTGCCTGTCAAAGCCCATTGTAAAGTTTGCAAACATGGTTGGGAAATTGGGAGTGAACAAACTCCGATGGTTGTTGCATGAAAACATCTTCACTCAAGGTATTGTCACATGGGCGATTCTGAGGGTCAAATTTTTTGCACCTGTGCAACTTTAGGCACCAACCTTTGTCATCCATCCCATCATAAACTGAGGCTCAATCCTTTCTGAACCATGCAGCCTGTCAGATTACATACAACTTGGCCATTCATGCAATGTTGCACATTATCTGTTTGATATATGACAAGCACATAATAAGCACATGTCAAGGGTAATTCAAGCATTCACACTCATAGCTAACAAACAATAATTACAAGGTTTAAACTTTAACCTTTTCTATACTATTTAGAAAAAGAGAAAAACTAGCCAAAAGCCTAGCAAGAATCAACACAATCACAAAGTTTACTCTTTTGCCAATGTGTCTAGTGTCTCAAGCCAAACTTCAACATATTTACATGTCAAAAGCGTGCAATTACAACCTCAATTGCCCTTAGGGTGTGTCAGAATCAACCAGTCTAAGCCACATGGTCTTATAATGGATGGCCTCCAACTGTTGGGTAATGTGTTGGCACTGAATAGCCTTCGCCACTTGGTCTTGCAGTTGCCTCCTTCAACTGCCTAGAGTCATGCTGTCACAGCCCTCATGTGCCACGTTTAGGACAAGCCACCAATCCCCCTTAGATGCACACCACCAAGGCAAAGGACATTAGTAATCGCTCATAATTGCCCCACAAAGTGAGCCCATGCATACCAACTCAATCCGTGTGTAGCAGCCATGCAAAACAACAAATGGGGAAGAAGGTCTGAAGAATGAGTTGTGTTTTTAAAATAAAGTTACTGTTGCAACAGTAGCGTTTTGCCTTAGTTTTATTAAATCCATAGATTTGGCTCTCACATGTCCAAGTTGTAGTCTTTAATAACTTTAATAACTTTTTGTTATTTTCTTTATTATTCTTTTTGTCTATATTAGTGCTGAGCTAGCAGTATTGTTTCTCAAAACGATGGTCATTTTGGTATTTAGGGAGGTTTAAAACCCAAGTTTCATCTTATTTGGGAGTTGGTTATTCTCCTTTGTAATTTTTTATATACTTTTTGAGCTTGAAGCTCATGGTAATGTAATTTTCTTCTTCAATCTAGAATCAACCTTTGATTCTAGGGTGGAGAATTGGTGAGTTCAATTGTTGCTACATCAAGTTTAGTATCAGAGCTTGGACATTGCCAAGTTTCATGGCCAACTCTAGTGATAGCATCGACCATGTTTATTAGGAAACTCAAGATACGAAGGTCATCTGGTAAGCTATTAGCTGCGTTGAGCAGAGGTAGATAAGTTTACTCTTGAAATTCGTCAAGTTCAGTTACAATCTATCCACAGAGCTATGACAAAATTTGCAAACATAGAGCCAAAAGCTTGAGAAATGGCTTGATCTGTTCCATTGGTTAACTAAAGCCACAGTAAACTCCACAATCTCATCGCCGATAATCAACTTTCCTAGATCTAGACTATGATGATCAATTGGAATCTCTAATGGGTGGATTTCCACAATGACAATTTGCTCAGCAATTTGGATAGCCATGCAATAATAACTATAATGGTAATCAATGGAGGTACTCTAATGATAGGCATAAAATATTAATATTTTTATGCCACTTTTTATATTGAATTTAAGCTAGTTTATGATTAATTGTTGATGAAAAATACTTAATTACTGTATTTTCTATTTTCATTAAAAAAAAAGACAAATGCTGGAATTATTGTATTTCTGCGCAACCTTTACTGAGAAAATAATATCTAGAGCCACACTTTGAGGTTTTGTGCGATTCTAGTTGCAAATGATTTTTGATTCACTAGGATTCAATGTTGAAAAGTTTCATTACAAATGGTTTGGCCAATCAGTGCCAGTTTGATTTACAAAATCAATATTTCCAACAGTTGTGGCAGATTTACACTATCTCGGGGAAATTAGAATTTGAGTGTCTTCCCGGTATCTAAATTGTGCAAACAAGATATGCCTGAAAAGCTGAGATATAAACCTGACTTTTAAAACTAGAATAAATGAATTCAAAGTCCATTTGGTCATCCAAAAGGTACTTGGAATCTTATTGTCGATCAAGGAAGATATAAAAGGAAAGTATTTTGGCTTTGATGATTGGACTGCCATGTCATCACACTTTAGCCATGTGTACAAAATTTTCCACATCATATGCCACATGGAAGGTCAAATTATTCTAATTATATTAATTGGAATCATATCTAGACTAAAAGGAATTAAAGTTGCATATTAATTGGATTCCTAAATAGATAAGAAATGTTTCCTTATCTCTAGTGTGAACATGAGACACATTTTATTTTAATCTCCTTGAGGTGGCCAGCCATACTAGGGAAGATAGGAGTTGGAGATTGAGTTTACATATTATCTCCTATATTCTCTAGGTTTTAGAAGGGTTTTAGGGTTAAATCTCTCCTAAACATTCCCTATAAATACCATAAATTGTTGAAGGGAAAACACACAATTCACCACCAGCCCTTATGGCTGGACGTTTTTCTCTCTTCCTCACGGCAACAAAGCTTTTCTCTTAGGTTTTATTCAGTTTCTATTAGTTAATTCATAGCAAAGTTGTGCTACACAAAGCAAGGTACAAGGAGGTTCGGCCAAGCCATTGGGGGAGTCAAACTTGCTACATTGATCATAGTTTGAAGAAGCCAAGGATTGAAGTTTGAAGGATAAATTCCAGCAGCCATCAACTATTAGATTTGATTCCTTTTCTCTTTATTTTCTTGCTATTTAATATATGATATTTTTTTATTGTTTGATGGATAATTTAGAAATCATGTGTAACTAATTTTTCTATGAGGATTGTGATGTAAACCTATTACAAGTATTTAGTTTTTAATGCATATTTAGTTTGATTCATGTTTAAAGGTTAATATTTCATTATAGTTCTTAATGCTTCCATGAAAATGTGGATTGACTTAGTATTTATATTGGCTTAGGAATAAGGAGTATAAGTATGGAAAGATAATGAAATACATGTTTATAGGAATATTACATGCCTTAGTGACAACTTTAACAAGGTCTTATTGGGTTTGTATGTCTTAGAATTTAAATTTCCGTATTTATATTAAGGATAATTAAATACATTGTGCTTGCTAGATTAGAATACATTGAGGAATCAACTTCTAGTCATTTGTGGTTAAATGGGGGTTAACCTATGAATCTATATTGCATTAGGACTAAATATAAGTAATAGTGGTGAAGTCATGATCCTTGTTCTTTATAATCTTTGATTACCTACTTGTTGCTTTGTCTTTAATTTTATTGTTGCTTTCTTAAATTGTTGTCTTGATACACAATCACTCAAAAACAAATCTCTTTTATTTTTCAAAGTTTAATTTATAATTGATTTATTTTTAAAACTATAGACATTATTCCTCATGGGATCGATATCGGTTTCCTTTCTAAAAGGAATCCACTTTATTACTTGTTGATTCGAACACTTGTGAGTTGATCTAAAATATACCACAACATCTAACAACTCAGACTCTTTTTATTACAAAATCAAAATAGATATTCATTTCTTTGACGGTCACTTGCACATAGAGGATTTTTTTATTGGTTGCATAGCGTAGAAACCTTTTTGGATTACATGAATATCAAAGAACAATAAAGGTGAAACTAGTAGCTTATAAACTGAGGCGTGGAGCCTCAGTGTTGTGGGATCAATTGTAGATGAACGAATTTAAAGAATGGAAAGAAGTGATTAAGACTTTGCATAGAATGAAGCAATTGTTCAAGACACGGTTTATACTAACAAAATTATGACAAAGTGTTATATCAACAATATCATCAATGTTAGCAAAAAGGAAGATCAATTACTGAATATACAGATGAATTCTTTCGTTTAAGCTCCAGGATTAACCTCCAAGAAAACGAAAGGCAACAACCAACTAATATATTAGTGGACTCAACATGGCAATTCATGTGAAATTGACATTGACCAATGTATGAAATTTGAATGATGCAATGAATTTGGCAACTCGAGTGGAGCAACAACTGGCATGATATGATACCAAAACCCTAAATAATGGAGACTATTATCATATTTTTAATTAGACAAGCCCAAAACTAATATCACCATGAACACCCAACCATACACATATAATCCCAACAATTCGAACAATTTTCACAAACCAAATACTACCAAAACAACAAAAACATTGGAGAACAACCAATAAACCAAACCTCCTAAGCCTTACACGAAACTATTCCTAATTGAATGCTTCAAGTGTAATCATTAAGGGCATAAATCTAGTGACTGTCCACAGAGAAGAATTTTGCAAATCAAGGAAGACAATGAAGAGTTTGGAGAGGAAGAGTTAAACTTTGTAATTGAAGATCCAGGTTCTACTGATGCTGTGGAAGAAGATGACCCAGAACTAGCCATGTTTTGTTCCAGATTATCTTAATAGTTTCCAAGTTGCCTTTACAAATACAAAGAAATGCAATAAGTACACCGTTAAAGGGAAAATGTGTGATGTCATCATTGACAGTGGGAGTTGTGAGAATGTGGTCTCAAAAGCTCTAGTCAAAGCCTTATAGCTGTCCACAGTTGCACATACAAGCCCTTACAAAATTGGATGTATCGAGAAAGACACATATAAATGAGTAAAGCAAGGTGCCACTTTCAGTGTTTTAAAAAACACTCGAGGCGCACCTTGAGGTGAGGTGCTGGAAAAATGCCTCAAGTCAAACGCCTCAGCCTTTCCAGAAGAGGTTTACACCTCACGGTGCCGATGTGGTGCGCCTTGAGACGGTGCGCCTTGAGGCGTTGTGCCCTAAGGAGCATGAGGCTTACTCCTCACTTGTTTAAGTCAGATATGGGTCTACCCATATGGGTTTTAGGGTTATGGTATGTTAAAACTCTTAAAAAACATTAAAAAAAAAGAAAGAAAAAGAAATTAAAAACGTTTTCCATTGTCGACATTGATAAAACAAGAAAGAAGAGGAGGAAAAAGAAGAAAAGAAAAGAAAAAAGGAAATAAGAACTAGAAGAAGAGACTAGAGAGTATGAATACTTGCCTGCCCTTGTCGAAAAGATATGTGCTTTATGTTATTTTATTTTATTTTTTGGGGTACAACTTCCCCTGCCCCACCGGATCATATTATGATATAGTGATATTCTCTTTTTACTCTTTTTTTCTATTTTCTTTTGCTTCAAAGTTTCACTTGCCGAATTTTATTTTTGGTTTTTTTTTCTCAAATTATTTGCTATTTGGTTATTTATTGTTTGTATTTTAATTTCTCTAGTGTTTTTTTAATTGCTTGTTACTTTGTTAGAAGCCTAGATTTTTGCTATTTGGTAACTAACCGTATGATCGGTAGATAGAAATTATATATTTGGTCTTTATTTTGTTTAATTTAGGTTATGGTTAAAAAAAGTGAGGCGAACAATGGGTCATGGAGGTTCTAGTGGTGGAAGAGGGACTAGGAAAGATCCCTTTTGGAAATATGGTAATGAAGTTGAAAGTACTGGTGGTGGAAAATGATATATTTATATCGAGTGCAAAATTTGTAAGAAGGTTGTTATAAATGGTGTAAAGAGATTAAAAGATCACATTGCTTGTACTCGTAAGAATGTAGCACAATGTCCCAAAGTTCTTGAGGAAGTTAAGCAAGAGATGATTGCATATTTGAAGAATGGTGAAGTAGCTAAGCACATGGCACAACAAAAATTTGATGAGATGGTTGATACTGGGGCTTATTATGGAAATCGGGTGTCTTTGGAATATGTTAATTCTTGTCCCGGTCCTTTGGATGGTTTAAGTGGTGGTCCTAGAGGAATTAGAGGATTGATGGATAGATTTGTCACTAATTTTGAATGTGGTAAGGAGGATGGCCAAGAGGTTCCAACACTACGCTTCCTACAAATGCAAAGGAGGCTCAAAATCAAGTTTGCTTAGACATTGGAAAGTTTTTTTTTGAAAATGGCATTGCTTTTAATGTTGCCATTTCTCTTTCCTTTGCCAACATGTGTAGATCTATTGATTCATATGGTTAGGGTTTAAAACCCCTACTATGCATGAACTTAGAACTTGGATTTTAAAGGAAGAAGTGAATACTACTGAAGCTTTTGTTGCTAAAGTACGGAAAACGTGGATACAAATTGAAGTATCCATTTTATTTGATGGTTGGAAGGATATACAAGGAAGCGGCTTGATTAATATCCTTGTTAATAACCTTCATGTCACTGTTTTCTTAAGATCTATTGATGCATTTGATGTTGTGAAGGATTCTGATATGTTATTTAAGCTTCTTGATGATGTTGTGGAGGAGATGGGAGAGGAGCTTGTTGTTCAAGTGGTAACAGACAATGCTTCAG
>QANX01004850.1:0-40574 GCA_003254975.1 Ochetophila trinervis
ATTACCACATCAAACACCCAGTCATCTTTTCCATCTTTTTTTTCTCTCAAACCCTTACTCGCGTCACACCAACTCGCCTCGAACCCCAAACCATTTATCGTTCTCTAATAAAAATATAGAGCCAAAAAGCGCAAGACCCAAAAGCCAACCAAATCGCCGCCTTTTTTTTTTTAACCACTGGTATGGGCAGATTCCTTTCCATTTCTGTCCTTTCACTTTTCTGTTTTTTCCCATTCTTTTTTTTCCACTTATATTTAGTATTTCAAACCCTTTAAATCTCCTAGCTTTAAGTTATTAGGCTAATTTATAATTTATTAGAATTGTGGGCACTTTTCAATAATTGTTCAAAATTGAGAATTTTGGAAAAGAATTGTCGGAATTTCATTGATCTTCAAAAATATGCTTTATTTTTTGGTACATACTAGGACAAATAATCCAAATCCTTCTTCCACAAAGATCGCCAGCTAAACATAACAATTCTTCCAAGAATATTTCTGAAGTACATACTCTCTTCTCTCACATATATGTGAGTCCTACATGTATGGAGTCTATATGTATTTGAGAGCAGAGAGTAGTACTCCAAGATTACTGAAAATTTATTTCTCATACAATCCCCTTCTTTCTTTGAGTGGTTTAAAACTTCTCTTAAGAAAACTCAAAATTCGAAGAAATGAAGAATGAACATGCTTCATTTACTTATTGCATTAAAGGTATGGGTGATTCACTAGCAAATAAACATTAATTGTGGACAGATTTATAAATTCTGAAAAACATGGGCATATATCTCTTTATTTGCCATAAGTATTGGGCAACCCTTAGTGTCTCTCTCTCTCTATATATATATATTACTTTCACCTGGTCCTAAGCCCAATAAGATAGACCCATAAGGGCAAGGCGACCCTAGTTAGCCCAAACCTTGAGGACATGGTCCATGGATATCAAAACTTGGCCTTAAAGGCTCGAGTTGACTTGTATGATATGACAACTTGTTAATAAATTAAGTTTTAATTTTGCTGAAGGAGGCACCAGGTTTTAATATAATGTATAAAAAGCCTCAATAGCTAATGTAAAAAACAAATAAGCTCTATGTCTCCTTCGAGGTAAAATAAAATTTTTGAAATTCAGAAGAAAAAGAAAATGACAAAAAATGTCTTTATTACATTTTGATACTTTTGACTTTTATAATTTTGAGATTTAGATCATTAACTTTTAAAATTTGTGATTGTTTCAATTTAGTATTATCGCAATTTAGATCATGTTCAACTTTTCTGGGGTTTAAGTCTTCAGTTTATTTCAAAATGGTGGCTATTTATCTAACAAATAATTTTTTTTATTGTTTTTTAAAAGTTATTTTGGGTAGTGGCTGTTGCATATTTTATTTTGTTTTATTTTTTGATGAAAATTGGGTCAGTGTTGAATTGGGCCAATGAGAACTGGGCTAGCCCATAATGAAGTTCTCCACTAGACTCGGTCCTTGAAGCATCAATTAAAAAAAATAAAAAAAAAGTTGTAGAAGAACCTTGAGCAGTGATTCTTAAAACAGATTTGTAGTTAGGTCGCTCTTTCCTTCAGTGCTGTTCCAGATGTTCGCCACCACCTTTCTTCTTGTTTTCATGCCATCTCTTCCTGCCTTTTTAATAGCTAGCTGGTAGAGCTTCTTTCCGGTTTTTACACAAACATCCAAACACACTTCTATTGCCAAAAAACAAAAAAAACTAACTAACTAACTAACAAACACACTCCTTTTGCCTTAAAAAACAAAACAAACACACTCCTATCCACTCTTTATATTGCTTTTTAATTTTACGTATAAAAAGTGTACGTTATATATTTGATCTTGTTATGGCATCCGTTTAGGATCACAGCCTTCAACGTCATCATATGATTCAATTAATTAGCTGGGCATACCTTGTATAATTTATATCAAATATTTAATCTCACGTTTTGGTTTGGTTCTCAATAATATTTTAATATATCATACAGAGATGCATATTAATATATATATATATATATAAAAGATCGATTTTGATATATTAACGGCTTTGTGAAAATTTTATACTAAATATATTCTATATTACAAACTATGTCATCCATTTTAATTGCAAAATAGAAAAAATAACTTATCAATCAAATTTAAAAAAAAATACAATTAACCTTTTTATAAAAATTACTCATGAATTTTATTCAAATATAACAGGTTGTTACTTCTCTAATCATTGTTTATTTAAAAATACTCAAAATATATATATATATATATATTTAAATGAATTGATATTATTTAGATGAAATATCTTACTAAAAACACTCAAAATACTTGACCATAGTCCTCATCGCTATGCACGCACAAATAGCATTCTTAGAGTTAATATCTTCCACTTGATGATGTAACATAGTTCTCAAATATTAAACATTGCATGCCTTGCACTTGCAGTTGCAGCCACCTTATTCTTGCCCAAACATGAAAATATTCATTTATTTACCACTTGAGGTAGTAACACCGTCTAAGGTTATTATTCCAACAAACTCAGGAGAAGTGCCTTCACCAATTGTCACAATCGAGTGACAACCATTCCAAGTATCCTCATGTTTAGTAGATTGGCTTTCCAACAAACTTTTAATATAGTTCCAGTGATCACCTTCATAGTGATGACCTTCACGGATTTCAGTATAGGCCTATAAAATAAATAAATAAAAATTAAACATAAAATTCATAACTAGGTGCAAAATTATAAATAAGCTGTTAGAATCAAAATTCTATATACTAGTCTAGAGAATCATATATAGTCCATATTAACAAACATATATAGAATCCATACTCCAGAAATAATGAAAATATTTATACTACATATATACTTACATGATTATCACCGACATAGGGAATGCCCCAAGAGAGCATCCAATCACTTAGATTGCCATCGCCGTTGTAACCGCGGTAGACAATGGCGGATTCCGAACCGGCAAACCAAGAAGGGTGGACATGGAGGAAAGCACCCCACTGCCCGTTTTGAATCTTGGCAGGGTATGGAGATTCATACACGTGTCCGTGCCAGTCGTGTTTCCCGGCGTATGTGAAAGTGTCTCCGGTGGCATTGAAAATCATGCAAAGGGATGAGATTCCATTGCCATACTTGTCCTTGAGGCCGTACACAAAATTTTTGGCATCGACATCTCTACCGCCGGAGTTGATGTATTGGAAAGCCACTTGAGCTTTGAGTTTGCGAGTCACTTTGTTGCCTGGATAAAGTTCTTGTATCAGCTCATCTGTCACGGGGTTTCCAAACGCGTTGCCTGCCATAGTTTTATTATTCAAGTAAGGAAGTAATGAATTCGCTGATCTTCAATGGCTTATGATCAAGGAACGTACACACATATATATACACGGAATGCTAGACCAAGTAGTTGGTCATTAAGCTAATTTCCTATAATAAATATGATGATCTGGCTGTACATGTTTAAGGCAATTTTTTTTTTTTTATATGTTATCATTAGTGATAGAGCGCATAAGAGGAACCTATATATCAAAATTATTAGAAGGTTATTTTTTCATACTAAATTTTTAATATTTATAATATTAATAAAAAATTAGATAGTCCCAGTTATTAATTACCACATAATTAGATTTTTTTTTTCTTTTTTCTTTTGTTTTTGCTATGACATGTTCTAGGCATTTGGGTTGTACAAAACTACCAAATAAAAATTAAGTGGGTTTTGTACACTAGTAAAAACAATTTTATCTTTCTCTCTCTAATGGTATCATATCGGGGATAATTTTTTTTTTTAATAATTTTAGCCTTAATATATTCACTTTTAATTATTCCTTTTGGCTTCTCACATAGCAAAGTTAGGGAAAAAAATTATTAGAAAGTTTTCCATTAAAATGTTATTAAGTGTCAAAAGTAGCTAGATAAAAAAAATTAAAATATTAAATTTAGAAAGATTGATTTGATTATTTAAAAAAAAAAATACCCTGTCTCTACCCCACGATCCCAATTAATATGGAAACTTCCGCCCCTAACAGAATGAGGCATCATGGGACGGGTCGGAAACAAGAAAAATTGTCATCCCTTTAAATATTTAAGCCTATAGGCCTTTTAAACACTGCCATTATAGTGCTTAATATGACACTTTTTATGTCGTACCGTGCTTATTTTTAATGTAGCATGCTCATGAATAAAAAATAAAAAGCTACCTCATACACGAGGATGTCACATGTGGGGTCATGTTTAGTCATCATTATGACACGTACAAAACTGGAACCTTTTTAAACTACCTAATTTTTGTGTGTGTTTGTATTGCTAAAAGGAAATCAATAGCATTATTCCATCTTTAAATACTGCTCAGCTATAGCCATCAAAAACCAAACAGAACCAACATTTCTTATAGCAAACCCAAACTCCATCCTATCTAATTTTTATCCATCTCTCACTCTCAATTTTACTTTATGGCTTCTGACATTATTTTCCTCAAAGATGAGAAGCTCCGAATACTTGCCGACCGCATTCATGGAATAGAACGTAAGAACTTAGGGGATATACAATTCCGATCAACAACAGAGCAAGTGGTTTACCTCAGAATCTGCAACAACAATCTTCGTTCCGTCGGGAGCCTTCTAGATGAGAGCGGTGAAACATTGAGGAAGTATAAGAACGACACCGTTCGCTGTCCGATTGCTGCTCTCATCTTTGCTTACACAGAGACATGCCTCAACAATGCACTGCAGATCTTCAACAACTACACTCTCCGAAGGGACTACCTTGACAAAATCACCTCCCATCTCCAAAACCTTATCAAGGAAATGGATGATTTGGACACTTCCAACTCCGCTCATGTTGCTGCTCTAACCGACCAAATAGTGCACTACAACGAGGCTGTTATCAACTACACCAACATTACTCAAAACACTCGTGCTTCCCAAGAATTCTCTAGACGTCTCAGAAACAGCGGCATCGACTTCCCCACCTTTGTCAAAAGGTATGGCTTGCATGCCCTTTTTTAATATAGAATTAATTTTGATATGTTGGAAATATAGTTGGCATTTTATATTGTAAACATATTAATATATATATATATATATATATGAAAATTNTTAAAGTATCTCCGGTGGCATTGTAGATCATGCACTTTGCGGAGATTCCATTGCCATACTTGTCCTTGAGGCCGTACACAAAGTTTTTGGCATCGACATCTCTACCGCCGGAGTTGATGTATTGGAAAGCCGCTTGAGCTTTGAGTTTGCGAGTCACTTTGTTGCCTGGATAGAGTTCTTGTACCAGCTCATCTGTCACGGGGTTTCCAAACGCGTTGCCTGCCATAGTTTTATTATTCAAGTAAGGAAGTAATGAATTCGCTGATCTTCAATGGCTTAGGAACGTACACACACATATATATACACGGAATGCTAGACCAAGTAGTTGATCATTAAGCTAATTTCCTATAATAAATATGATGATCTGGCTGTACATGTTTAAGGCAAATTTTTTTTTTTTAAATACTATATGTTATCATTAGTGATGGAGCGCATAAGAGGAACCTATATATCAAACTTATTAGAAGGTTATCTTTTCATACTAAATTTTTAATATTTATAATTAAAAAAAAAATAGATAGTCCCAGTTATTAATTACCACATAATTAGAATTTTTTTTTTCTTTTGTCTTTTGCTTTTGCTATGACATGTTTAGGCATTTGGGTTGTACAAAGTTACCAAATAAAAATTAAGTGGGTTTTGTACACTAGTAAAAACAATTTAATCTTTCTCTCTCTAAAGGTATCATATCGGGGATACTTTTTTTTAATAATTTTAGCCTTAATATATTCACTTTTAATTATTCTTTTTGGCTTCTCACATAGCAAAGTTAGGGAAAAAAAATTATTAGAAAGTTTTTCCATTAAAATGTTATTAAGTGTCAAAAGTAGATAAAAAAATTTAAAATATTAAATTAGAAACATTGATTTGATTATTTAAAAAAATTACCCTGTCTCTACCCCACGATCCTAATTAATATGGAAACTTCCGCCCCTAACAGAATGAGGCATCATGGGACGGGTCGGAAACAAGAAAAATTGTCATCCCTTTAAATATTTAAGCCTATAGGCCTTTTAAACACTGCCATTATAGTGCTTAATATGACACTTTTTATGTCGTACCGTGCTCATAACATACTTATTTTTAATGTACCATGCTCATGAATAAAAAATAAAAAGCTACCTCATACACGAGGATGTCACATGTGGGGCCATGTTTAGTCATCATTATGACACGTACAAAGCTGGAACCTTTTTAAACTACCTAATTTGTGTGTGTTTATATTGCAAAGGAAATCAATAGCATTATTCCATCTTGAGGTGTAAAAATGGACAGTTCGTATGAGCATGATACGAGTATAGTATGTTAAAATTGAGTATAAAATGAGCACGCCACGTTATAAACTGTGTTATATTGAGCACGAAATACATAATAGACCGTACCTGGCGCGACACGAGTCTATAATGGATTAAGCACGACATAGAAACGACTAAGCACGTCACAAATATAGATTTTAATTTAAATATTGATTTGAAAATAAAATATATAAAATAAAACTATTAATAATTTTTTTTATATTTGTAGTTGTAAATATTTATTATATTATCTACCAATTAAAAAATAAAATATATTATTTAATTATTAATTTAATTTATTTTTAATATTTATTTTGAATAATTTTTATTCAGCTATATAATTTATATTATAAAAAATATACAAAATATAATTGGTACAAGCACGAGCACGACCCATATCTAACACGAACACGACATGTGTTCGGCAAGAATACGACACGAGCACATAAGTGTTTGGATCCATATCACGCTTAGCAAGGTACAAAAATTAAATAAACTAACATGAGCACGACACGAGCACGAACAGACCAACTTTTAGACCTATTTTACACCATTAAATTTTCATCTTTAAATACTGCATGCTCAGCTATAGCCATCAAAAACCAAACAGAACCAACATTTCTTATAGCAAACCCAAACTCCATCCTATCTTTTTTATCCATCTCTCACTCTCAATTTGAATTTATGGCTTCTCACATTATTTTCCTCAAAGATGAGAAGCTCCGAATACTTGCCGACCGCATTCATGGAATCGAACGTAAAAACTTAGGGGATATACAATTCCGATCAACAACAGAGCAAGTGGTTTACCTCAGAATCTGCAACAACAATCTTCGATCCGTCGGGAGCCTTCTAGATGAGAGCGATGAAACAGTGAGGAAGTATAAGAACGACACCGTTCGCTGTCCGATTGCTGCTCTCATCTTTGCTTACACAGAGACATGCCTCAACAATGCACTGCAGATCTTCAACAACTACACTCTCCGAAGGGACTACCTTGACAAAATCACCTCCCATCTCCAAAACCTTATCAAGGAAATGGATGATTTGGACACTTCCAACTCCGCTGACGTTGCTGCTCTAACCGACCAAATTGTGCACTACAACGAGGCTGTTATCAACTACACCAACATTACTCAAAACACTCGTGCTTCCCAAGAATTCTCTAGACGTCTCAGAAACAGCGGCATCGACTTCCCCACCTTTGTCAAAAGGTATGGCTCGCATGCCCTTTTTTAATATATAATTAATTTTGATATGTTGAAAATATAGCTGTCATTTTATTTTTTAAACTTATTAATATATATATATATATATATATGAAAATTCTAAAATAAAGATATTTTTATTTATTTTTATTTTAAAATGAAGATGGTTATTAAATTTATATTTTTAATAAAAAATTTGAAAATATTATTATTGATATTTTATTTTAATAATATTAGAGTAAGCTTGCCACATAAGCAGTCTTATAATACAAAGATGGTAAGGTTGATGTAGCAGATCCCAGCCATGCAAGCTGGTATGCAAGTCAGTTACGTCTGTAAGTTAGTTGCGTTAGTTCACGTGTTTGTTGTTCACGTGGTTTTGCTTGCATTCAAGTATTTAAGTAATTCTTGTAATCTTCAGCAATGGTTAATACAAGATATACAAGTTTATCATTTCAGAAACAGAGTAAAGTTTTCTCTCAAAGTTTGCTTTCCTTTATTGTTCTTAGTTTACGTTCCTGTTCTTCAATTAAACAAACACAATTATATTTCATAGTTTAGTTTGTAAACAAATAACAATATTTTTAAATTATCAGAATCTGTTTATTGTAGAATTACTCATTATATATATATATATTTGCATGGATGCAGGTATCAGGCAAATCTTGGATTTTCTGGAACATTTGATAAGTTGACGGACGAACAAAAACTGCTGGTAATTAAATTAATTGGAATTAATTAATTGGAATTTTGGAGAACACATTGATATAATAAATTAGATGAATGGCTTCTCAATTAGTGATTGAAAATTAAAATTCTAGTTGAAAATCTTGCGATTGTTAACACTTATCTGATCCAAGGGTTAGAGAATAGTTTGAAAGAGATCAAAACTCTGTATTATTGATATATGTATAAATGAATGTAGGTATACGATGCAATAATAGAGGCTTCAGGCAGGGGAAAAGTACTGCATAACAAAGTGCTAAAGGCTATTTCTTTGCAAGCAAGTTTCAGCAGCAGCAACGAAGTCAAAGATGTATTCATCAAGGATGTCGCTGGAAAAGCAATGCTCCTGAAAACTGCAGCATCCATAGCTTGGGATGTGTATACATCGGACCACCCAATCAGAACAGCCACACGCGATGCAATTGTGGAAATAGCTGAAAAAGGAGGGGCATTGTTGGAAGACATAGTCACAGCTGCCATAGTAACATTAGAAGTTGCAGAGGCAACAAGTCTGTTCGTTACAGGGATAGGATTTGTGGCTGGCTTTGTGGGAGGTTATATTGTTGGCGAAATTGCTGGCGCTGTTTTCGATGCAATTTTTGGCTCCTCAGGGAATGATCCTCTGCCTAACAAAGACTATATCTTCTATGTAGCTACAATGCCTGATGGCAAAGAATTGGCCAGAATAATTGCTTGAGTTTCCACATCAAACTAGTAATCTAAAATGTCTCTTGAGCCCCTGGCTAGCTACTCGACCCTCCTTCATATAAAAGAATAATTTGCTCTTCTTAATCAATGTTCTGTGTGGAAAATGCTTGTACTTGTTTGCTGCTTTGAATCTAATATCAATAAAAGAGTGTGTTTGAGTATGGATATATATTATAGTAGCCAATTGAATTATTTTTCTGGCAAGAGAAAAAGTGTTAGATTTGCATGTAAGCAAAACCAAAATTTACATATAAGATAGATGTACACAAAAAATTTAAAACATAATTGAAATTCATGTCTATTATAAAAGATAATCTTGTTGTAATTTAATTTAATTTTTGGAATAAATACACTTTAATACTTTGTAGTTTGATAAACTTGTACATTAGACTTTCAAGTTTCAAATATATCACATTAAGCTTCCAATTTACATTCTATGTTATATTAGGCCTTCAAGTTTCAAGTGTATCACATTAAGCTTTCAATTTGCATTATATGTCACATTAGGCTCTCAAATAAGTGTATCACATTAATCTTCCAATTTATATTTTATGTCATAGTAAGGGGCATAAAATGATCTTTAATGTGGCCCAATTAATTTATTGTGGCATAAAATATAAATTTGATGATTAATGTAATATAGTTAAAACTTAAGGACCTAATGTGGTATATAATGTAAATTGAAGGCTTAATGTGTTACACTTAAAACTTGAAAGCCTAATGTGACATATAATATAAATTGGAGGATTAATGTGATACATTTGAAACTTGAAAGTATGCAAATTTATCAAATTACAGGATACTAAAGTGCATTTATCCCTTAATTTTTCAAATCTTATCAGGGGAAAAATAATAACTTATACCTAGATTAAAAAAACTATATGCATGGAAACTTAATTTATAAATTATATAATTTTCTTTCAAGTTATAATTATGAATTTGTTTTTTTAGAAGTTTGGAGGAGTCAACATAAGAGGATAAATTCCAACAAGGAAAAAAAAATTATCAAAAATTTAATGAGAGAGAAGAAAAGAAATATAAGCGAAGGAAAAAGGATGAGTCCTAATTGGTGAAGAACGTGGGCAGTTTCAGTTTCAGACTTTCAGTGCGCTCTCTCTCTCTCTTACTCTTGTTAATTTTAACAATTTCTATTAAATTTATCTGTAAATGTTTAGAAAAGTTAATTAATTAATATATAACAATTAACATGGATGACATGTCACATTATTTGCCACGCTACTATATTAAAATCCATCAATTATTTATAAATATATATATGTGTGTGCATGTTCGTATGAATATGTTAAACAAATATACTAGATTTATGAAAATATTTATCAAATTTGTTTGACAAATAACGTGGTAGATGATGTGATAATATTTATTTGGTTTAGGTTTTTAATTTACTTATTCATTTAGATGTTAACTTATCTATATTTAAATTATATGAGTATGTAATATCTTAACATTGTCATTTTATAAATAAATATGGTAAATATGTTTGTGTGTATAACATTACTGTATATATATCAAAATATTAATCCCAACCAAATCAAAATGTGAGATTAGATATTTGATATAAAATATATCAGGAATGCCGAACTAATTGAATCATATGAGACTATTGAAGGCTGTCACCCTAAACGGATGCCATAACAGATCAAATATGTTACACACTTTTTATCTTGTCATTTGTGTTCTTTTTTTTTTTTTCAAGCAATAGTAGTGTTTTTTTTTTTTTTTTTTTTAAGCAATAGGAGTGTTTGTTTGTTTGTTTATTTATTTATTTTCAGGCAATAGGTGTGTGATTGTTAGTTAGTATTAATTTTTTTTTCTTTTTCAAGGTAAAAGGAGTGTGATTGTTTGTTTCTTTGTTTTCAGGCAACACGAGAGTGTTTGTTTGTTCGTTTCCAGACAATAAGAGTGTTTTGTATTTTTTTTTCTCCAGCCAATAGGTGTGTGATAGTTAGTTAGTTAGTATTATTTTTCTTTTTCTTTTTTCAGGTAATAGGAGTGTGATTGTTTATTTCTTTGGTTTCAGGCAACAGGAGTGTGTTTGTTTGTTTGTTCGTTTTCAGACAATAAGAGTGTGTTTTGTTTTTTCAGACACAAACAAGCTTCAAGGACCAAGTCTCTACGGCAGTGGAGGACTAATCATTCATGGCTCATGGCTGGCCCAACTCTCATTGTGGCCAATTCAGCACTGACCCAATTTTCATAAAATAAATAGATAAATAGTAAAATATGCAACAGCAACTCCACAAAACAACTTTTAAAAAATAAAAATAAAAATTATTTGTTAGATACGTAGCTGCCATTTTGCAATTAATAAAAGACTTAAACTTTATAAATCAATTTTTAAATATTATTTTAAATTTCAATAATACTAAATGAATGTCTATATCAATTTTTTAAAAAGTTAATGGTTATAAAAGGTACGCAACTAAAATAGTTGTACTTAAGCTCTACTAGTTTTGTTGATCTTGATCACTTGTAAATCTTAGTTAAAAACTTGAGTTGTGACTTTAACTTGTAAATTAACAAAAATCTATAACTTGTTATTAGATCTAGCTTTAGAATGAGTAAAAACCTTGGCTTTCTTCTCAAAATGTAAAATTTGTATTAAATTCGACAAGGAAAAGCTAGGCCAGAGGTAAAAAAAAAATTGAAAATATGATAAAAGTTAATCCCTTTCTAAATGGATTGGAGGTGACATTTAGGTCTTAATGAACTTTACTATTCTTTAAAATTGAATTAGTTTACATAAAGATTTTTATAATTAATTTGTACAATTGATATTTTTTAATTTGAAAAAAAAATTGCACATTTATCCAATTTAGTTAAAATTGACAATTTTCATCAATTTAGAAGTTACTTGCATAACATGTGACCTTCATAATTGATTTTTATTTTTATTTTTTATTGTACCAAAAATTAAAAAAATTAAAAATATGATAGAAAATTTGAAATTCATTTATGTTTTTTAATTTTTTGTACAATTAAAAATAAAAGAAACCAATTTTGAAGATAACTTGATATGCACGTGACCTCTAAGTTGACTGAATTTATCAATTTTAATTAAATTGGACAAAAGTGTAATTTTTTTCAAATTACATGGTACCAATTGTACACATTAATTGTAAAGATTCTATGTAAACAAATTTAATTATAGAAGGTACTAAAGTGTAGTTAAACCTTACATTTATATTATCGTTGATACTTCTTTTCATATGTAAATTCCACAATCTTTTGGGCTTAAGTGAGTTATTACATATGTTATGAAGACGAGTTGTCAAGATTTGAATACACTGAAACTAATGGAAACATATTTTTAGTGGCAATACTAATGAGAATTCCATTTGAATGTTCTCATAGTAATATTTATATATATATTTTTTTTTGTTTTTTTATCCAGATAAATCTGTCAAGGATCATGCTCGATAACATGCATCCCACAACAATTCCTAATGTTTTACTGCATAATTCAGGACAAAATTCTCCCAAATAAAAGAATGACTATATATATATATATATATATATATATATATCCATGCGGAAATCTCTTATGTTTGATCTCCAAAAAAATTGATGTCACATGAAAATCCCTCTTTCCTTTGGCAAAGTCAGGAAAATATTACTTTTATTTATCGGTTTGTTTTATCCCCTAAATTCATTAGATTGTAGTGAATAGTTTTCCATTTAGCATATATAGAAAAAGCTCGATCATTATATATATATATATATATATATATATATATAACATAGGAAAGATAAAGATAATAATTAAGCTTATAGCTAGTTATGGGTCAAATGAAATCAATATTTAACATATAGTACTGTAAACACATCTTATTTCATTTCAAAGCTTATAAACCAATACACTTGAAAAGAAAAGAGAACAAAAACACAAACGGACAAGTACCTAGCTAGTCCATATCGGACGCATGCAGGTACTTACTGTCCTTATTTATTCAGTGGAAAAACCATGCATATCCACTTGACATAACTTATTATTTTTTCATCTGCCTATGCAGCTGCACCGGCAAGATATATGGTCCACATTTATTTTATTTACCACTTGAGTTAGTGACACCCTCCAATGTCATTATTCCCACAAACTCAGGCGAAGTGCCTTCTCCAATGGTCACAATTGAGTAGCATCCATTCCATGTCTCTTCATGTTTAGTCGATTGGTTTTCCAACAAATCTTTAATATAGTTCCAATGATCAGTCTCGTAATGGTGACCTTCACGGATTTCAGTATAGGCCTAAACAAGAAACAAACAAAATCAAAAAAGAAAAAAAAAATTGAAAAAAATCAAATGAAACTACACGAGTAACTACCTACTATACATACTTACATGATTATCACCAACATAGGGAATGCCCCAAGAAAGCATCCAGTCACAGAGATAAGCATCGCCGTTGAAGCCGCGGTAGATAATGGCGGATTCGGAACCGGCAAACCACGAGGGATGGACATGGAGAAAAGCACCCCACTGCCCGTTTTGAATCTTGGCAGGGCATGGAGATTGGTAAACATGGCCGTGCCAGTCAGTTTTTCCGGCGTATGTCAAAGTGTCTCCGGTGGCATTGAAAATCATGCAAAGGGATGAGATTCCATTGCCATACTTGTCCTTGAGGTTGTTCACAAAGCTTTTCGCATTGGCGTCCCTCCCCTTAGAGTTGATGTTTCGGAAAGCCACTTCAGCTCTGTCTTTGCGTGTTATGTCGGTCTTGTTTGGATAAAGTATTTTCACATCCTCATCGGTGATGGGATCTCCAAACACATTGCCTGCCATATTTGTTATCAACTAGTAAGCAATTTCACTGTTTATTTCTATATGGCAAGCTATAGTTTGAAGTTTTAGATGGTACGGTTTCAATGGCTTATGAATCGCACGTATTTATACTATTTTTTGATGAATAAAAAAAGTTCTCCTGGTAGGTAGTACCGTAAATCTCTTGCTGTAAGTTCTGCACCACGCAATTAATATTTCACTGTGGGACTATTTGACGCAATAACATCTAGCATATTAAAACTTAAGTCATAACTGTTGAACTTAAGTCATAACCTATATAGTTCACTAGAATTATAATAATTATGAGTTTTGTTATTTGTTATCATCTATGATAATTATTAATGATAATTTGAATTAGGAGTACTTAATTCTATTTTATTTAATATTAAAATTTTAATAAAAATAATAATTTAATAGTAACTGCTTAAAATGCAAAATATGTGTTGGTTGGCAATGAATTACTAGTGGACAAATAACATTTTTCAATAATCTTCCCATATATATATGGTACTGTTTGGAATTATTGATGTTTCTAATGTGTTTGATGAGCTGGGTTTTTAATTTAATTAATTATTTTGACTTGTGCTGCTGACATGCATTTACTTGTTGAAATAATCGTCAAGCGCTAGGTGTTTCATGGGTCTTGTGCCCTTTAAAGCCTTCTTGTTCGTTCCATGAATATAAAATAATAATCATAATAATGTTACTTGATGCTCTAAGCTATACTGTTATTATTATGCACTTAGGTCCTCAAATAATTATTTTTGACAAATTAGTCCATAAATTTGTTAAAAGTTTTATTTTACTCACTAAATAATTTTCCATCTAAACTTTCATTATCATATTCATGAGGGACCAAAGTGAAAATTTTATACAGTTTAAGGATTACATATATAATAATTAATAAACACTAAAAAAGACCTAAGTAGTACTTTAAAATATATTTTAAATTAAATAAATATTTTTTATTAATAAATATTTTAAAAAATTAAAAATTTATTATTTCATAGAAATCTTAAAGATAAAATTAAGAAAGTACATTATCCCTTAAATTATTTCTGGGTCTACGACCTAATTGTTTCTTGATCTGGCCAAATTAATAAAATAAAATAAAAATAAAAATAAAAATAAAAAAAAAAACCTGAGAGTTTTAGTTTGTAATTTCTGGGTCTAACAATTCTGTCCTTTTCTGAAATTGCCGATGCGATTTTCCAGTGACAGGCGCGTCGGTAAGAAGTCCACCAGCAAACCATGCAATTCTTTTTTGATCGTCCTAGATTGTTGAGTTACTACTTGTTTCAAAAATGCTTAGTTATCATATTTTTATATTTATTTTTATTATTCTCTATCACACACGTAAATCCGTTTTAATTATATATGTGAATTTTTGACCTGTTTTTTTTAAAGTTTATTTTGAGTCTAAATATATATATTTTTATATTTTAGTAGAACTTTTGAGTTTCGAACTTGTGATAGGTCTCGCAATGTGTCATGTTGAACTATATTTGTATCGTGTTGTTTACAATTTGTGTCAAATTTTTTTCATCTGAACATAACTCATTAAGCATTTGTGTTGAACCATATTCGTGTCATTTCATGTTGTATTAATTAATTTATATTTATTAAGCCTAAATATATATTTCTATTATTTTACTTAAATTAATACATATTCAAATTATATACTAAACATTTAAAAAAAATCAAAATATGCAAAACATTACAAATAAAAACTATATTAAATATTTATTATAGCTAAAAAAAATATATATCATAATTGTCAATTTAAAAATATTTAAAATATTACAAACCAAATTAAAATTGTACATCCAACGTAAATAATAGAAAAAATAGAATATAAAAAAAAATCAATATATATCAATGGATATAAAATTATCACTTTCCAATAAAATGAAATATAAATATTATAATTTTTAAAAAAATAAATAAATAATATAAAAAGTTAGCGATAAAAAAATAAATTAAATTAAAAATTTTTTTATTGTGACATATGGTATTAAATCTATTTTATTATCATGTATTACTGTATGACATTGATATCAATATGATCCGATATCACAAATTCAAACCCATTAATTGTTATATCATTTCGTACTCGGATCTATCTGTGACTGCTAAGAATTTTAATTTTGATACTACACTGGGTTATCATATTATGTTAAAGCTTAAATATCATCATATTCTTTATATTTATCTCTATTACTGATCAACGATATTGTCACCTGCAGTGGTCTCGATCAAGCCACTCGTTGGATTCTCCGATCACCGTCTACAGGTCTAACCGGTATGGATCATTTTGGTTTGGATCAAGCCATTCGCCGAATTCTGCAAAGCATTCGCCGAATTCCTAGGATGACGTGAATCAAAACGTTTTGTTTAACACCAGGATTTGTTTAATTCACGGCGTTGAGTAGCAAATTCGGATTCGGCAAGAGTCTCATTTTTAGCATTGTCTGATGCTTACATTTTCACTGGGCTTACCTGTCGAGCAGTTGGATTTCTCTGCTTTGGGCGATTGGTATCCGACTTGTAGTTGGGCTATTCGACTTCTCAATCCCTTCAGTTGTTCAAATTTCAAGCCAATTTCATTTTCCCCATCTGTTCGGCTTGTTATAAAAAATATTAGTCTCTCTTTTCCGATCTGTTTTGAATCTCTCTGCAAATTACTAATTAAAATTAATTAATCTGCTAAAACTTTAAGGCTACTGAAATATAAAATTAATATTATGTTTAATATTAAACATAAAATTGCTACTGAAAGTGGATTCTTTGGATTTTCTGCTTGGATCTAGTGATGTGGTTCTCTTACCGCTAAAGACAATGAAAGAGTGAAAGAAAAAAATCTACAAGAATTCTTATTTCTCTCTTGGAAACAAAATATAAACACAAAAACTTCTCACTTGGACTCTTTTATTGTAGAGTCTCTCCTCTCAATCTCTCTCGATTCTCTAGACTCTCTGGCCTCTCACAATAATGTCATTCACCTTCACACAATGCATGAGAAGATAGGTCATATATATATATATATATATAGTTACATGTTTCACCAAAAAAAATATATATATAGTTACATGAGTTGGACAAATATGATAACTAAATATACAATACTTGCACACTGAGAAGTTGTCACGAATACATCTCTACCTGGTCAGCAAGTTTTTTGACTAGTACTGGACTCTACTTGGGCGATAAGATATGGGCTTGGGCTTGGATGTTGATGGACCTCACATCTAGTTCCCAATGTTGGTACTTTACGTGTTGATTTATGGTATAATATCTTGTTTAAAATTCATTTATTGTTCAAACAAAATTTTCTTCCCCTTGAAATTGTTTCTCTGTTTTTTTGTTTTTTTTTTCTCAAATCGTAGGAAATTGTTTGAAGAGCAATAAAAAAAAAAATGCTATATATTATCGGTGATGACTGTTATCATCCTATGTGACAATGATTTTATGTCTAGATGACATCAAATATATTTATTATAAATTCATAAAATTCATTGTCATATAAAATGGTAACAGTTACCACTTGTGACATATAGCTGAATTCTTAAAAAAATATATATTTGGTTTTGCTACACCTTAAGATAAGGATATTTCCTTTCAGAAAAAAAAAAAAAAAAAAAAAAAAAAAAAAAAGGAAATACTAAAGTAGAAAGTAGAGTTTCTAAGCTAGAAGAGTAATCGAACAGCCTCTGTCAAATGTCTTTTTGGGATAAAAGGAGACAGTAATAAATGTGCATTTTTTTTTTATGATAATGACGTATATGCCGTAATATTTTAAAATTAAAGATGTGTATAATAGGTTTTTCACCGGCTAATGAACAGTAATTGTGAGTAGAATTATAAATTTTAAAAAAACAGTAAGCATAACTCTTCATGCCTCGAATAGTGAACATCCGTGTAAATACCCTATACTTTATATATATAATGAAAGTTTCTAATGCTTGATATCTTTGTTCTTTTATCGGTTAGTAGTAAGAATATTCCATAACTTATATATAAAAGATAAAATAATATAGGTTATGGGTCTCGGAACATCAAATAAAACTTAATATTAAAAACATTATTAATTAATAAGGCCCACCAAATTGAACACAACATTTAAATTAGCATATAATCCAAACAGTAGAAGGATAAAAAACCAAAATAACAAAAAACAAAATACTTGACCATGTAGGTAGGCCACATCGTATGCAAGCAAATATTATTCTAATTTGTTGGCAAATCTTAAAAATTGCATGCCTTGCACTTGCATTTGCAGCCACCTTATTCTTGCGCATACATGAAGTATTTATTTAGTTTTGGCAAGATTGTCCTTATTTGTTTGTTTACCACTCGAGTTAGTGACACCTTCCAAGGTCATGATTCCAACATACTCAGGCGAAGTGCCTTCTCCAATTGTCACAATGGAGTAGCATCCATTCCAAGAGTCTTCATCTTGAGTGGTTTGGCTTTCCAACAAACCTTTAATATAGTCCCAATGATCAGCCTCATAATGGTGACCTTCACGGATTTCAGTATATGCCTACAAAATAATTAAACAAACAATTAGAAAATAATAAAAACAATTAAAAATCATATATATGGACATGGAGAAAAGCACCCCACTGCCCATTTTGAATCTTGGCAGGGTATGGAGATTCATAAACATGGCTGTGCCAGTCATTTTTTTCTAGCGTATGTTAAAGTATTTCCGGTGGCATTGAAAATCATGCAGAGAGCAGAGATTCCACTGCCATACCTTTCCTTGAGGTTGTTCACAAAGCTTTTCGCATTGGCGTCCCTCCCCTTGGTGTTGATGTTAAGAAAAGCCACTTCAGCTCTGTCTTTGCTTGTTATGTCGGTTTTGTCTGGATAAAGTATTTTTACATCATCGTCGGTGATGGGATCTCCAAACACATTGCCTGCCATATTAATTAATTAACTAGTAATGATCGATATCTTCTAATTTTCAAAGCTAGTTCGAGTTCGAAGTTTTAGGTGGTGTGGCCTCCATGGTTTATGATAACACATATTTATATACATACACCTCCATGCCTAATTTCCCCATATGTATTCTTGGAAATATTTTTATAATAACACGTTTAGTTGATTTGGAGGTTGCTCTACCTATCCAAACCTCTCCATCTTCTCCAAGGAACCCACCACTCTCTCAACATCCCATGGTTACTCGCTCCAAAACAAGTCTACTCAAGCCACAACTTCTCATGTCCTCATTTGCTACAACTGCTGTGGAACCAACAAAGGTTACCGATGTCATTCACCATCCTCTGTGGCAACAAGCCATGAACACAGAATATCAAGCTTTACTGTGCAACAATACTTGGAAGCTGGTCCCTTATTCCACTAACATGAATATCATCGGCAACAAGTGGGTGTTCAAACTGAAAACTCGACCTAATGGCTCCATTGAGCGCTACAAGGCTAGTCTAGTTGCCAAGGGCTTTCATCAAACCCCTGGACTTGACTTCACAAATATCTTCAGTCCGGTGGTCAAAACTTCTACTATCCGTGTGGTCCTCACCCTTGTTGCTAGCTTAAATTGGCCCCTCATTCAACTGGACGTGAATAACGCTTTCCTCAATAGAACACTTTCACAACCGGTCTTCATGCACCAACCCGAAGGTTTTGTAGATCCTCACCATCCCAACCACGTCTGCTTGCTCACCAAGGCCTTATATGGCCTATGCCAAGCACCCCGTGCTTGGTATGACAAGTTGAAGGCCTTCCTCCTCAAATGGGGCTTTCAAAACTCTCATGCTGACACATCCTTGTTCTTTTATTGCTCTCATGGTATTGTTGTGCTGCTGCTGGTATACGTGGATGACATTCTTGTCATCGGGAACTCCCCCTCGACCCTGTATAGGCTTCAAATGGACCTTCATTCAGTCTTTGCCCTTAAAATTCTAGGCTCTCTTTACTACTTTCTCGGTATTGAAGCTTATAGGGACTCTACAGGCATCTACTTATCCAAATATGCCAATGAGCTACTTCGACGCACCAACATGGCTTCCTCAAAAACCTGCCCTACTCTACTAAGCATATCTCTTACACTGTCCAACAAAGATGGAACATTGTTTGATGATCCTTCCTTATACAGGAGCACCGTTGGTGCTTTACAATACCTCAGCCTCACACGATCAGAAATTTCCTTTTGTGTTAACCGCCTAAGTTAATATCTTCACCAGCCACGCATTCTCCATTGGCAAGCTTGCAAACGGTTGTTACGATATATTCATGGCACAACACAATTAGGACTTCACTTCAAACCGTCTGCGTCATTTAATATCACTGCCTTCTCTGATGCAGATTGGGGAATTAATCCCAATGATCGTTGGTCCACTAGTGGATATGCTGTATATATGGGGTGCAACTTGGTTTCTTGGTGTGCCAAAAAGTAGAAACTTGTAGCACACTCCAGCACAGAAAGTGAATATTGTGCCCTTGCCCTGGCTACATCTGAAGTATCCTGGTTGCAACACCTATTCCGTGAGCTCCACATCCCTCAAAACATTTTCCCCATCGCCTAGTGTGATAACATGAGCACCACTTCTCTTGCCATGAATCCGGTCTTCCACTCCCATACCAAACATATCGAACTTGACCTTCACTTTGTGCGTGACAAAATCATGCTCTGGGATTTACAAGTTCGGTTCGTACCCACCCGTGACCAGATTGCCGACCTCTTCACTAAACCTCTCTCAGCTCCAATATTCCAATGGTTAAGACTCAAGCTAAATGCGGCCAAGTCCCCCTTTACCTTGAAGGGGGATGTTAACACACAATCTGAGAAGCCCAATCAACCAGCCCAGCAACAAAAAACAAAGCCTCATTTGACATTATCTGAAACTTCAGCCCATTGAGTATTAAGAAGACTCTAGAAGCTGTCAAGACATTTCTTACAGCTGTTGTTCCTATCCAAATGGCTCCACGAAGATTCTAGAATATCATTTCTATTTTCAATTGTATTTCTTATATTTTCATTTAGGGTTTTAGTATATATATGTAATGATTGGGAAAGACTATTATTATCTCATTCATCGAATACTGTAGCCNTGAATATTGTAGCCGCAGCATTAAACAAAGAGTCATTTGTTTTATTTTATGGTATCAGAGCCTATAAAAGCTCAAAGCTGAAATGGCCTCTCCTTCTTCACAAAGCACCTTGCTCACTGGTAGCACATAGAGAGCCCTTTCCTTCATCGGTGCCTTTAACCACAACCTTCCTTTAAAACTTGACAGCAACAATTATCTGTTGTGGCGCTCTCAAGTTATCCCAGCCATTAGAGGTCATGGCCTTGAGGGATTTATCCTGGGGACTGCTGAAGCTGCAAGAAGTCCAGTACCCTATGAAGATTTAATCTTGTATGTGCTGTCTGGCCTAGGTCCAGAATATGATTCAATAGCTATAAATGTCACAACAAGATAAGACACTCTGTCTTTTGAAGAAATTCGATTTCTTTTGATCAATCAAGAGCTGCGGTTTAAGCAACAGCACACTGCTCTTGCTAATGAAGTTTCCAATGCTATTGCCAACCTAAGCATTGGAGGTCAATCAAATAGAATGAGGTTTTCCACTCCTCCCACTCAATATAACAGAGCAGCCCCTCGTCAAGCTTCTCCTATGCCATCTCCAACAATCAACGCCCAATATGCCAGGTGTGTACCATAATTGGTCATACTGCTGCTACATGTTTCTATCGTTTTGACTCTAATTTCCAAGGAGGTCAAAACTACTCTGCTCAACCTCAACACGATTCTAGTAATATGACTGCTTTGTTGGCTTCTCCCACTGATGTGTATGACCCTGCTTGATATGTGGACTCTGGCGCCACTCACCATGTTTCCTCCAAATTAGACTCTCCTCAGCAATTGTCCAAGGACAAAGGGAAAGGGAAACTCTCTGTAGGTAATGTCAGGGTATGAAAGTTGTGCAAATTGGACAATCATCTCTTACATCTTTAACAAACAGAGAGTTATAGTTAAATAATGTGTTGATAGTGCCTCAAATTACAAAAAATCTGATAAGTGTTGCAAAACTGACCTCGGATAATGATGTGTCTATGATTTTTAACTCTAATTCTTGTCTTGTGAAGGACAATCATTCGGGGAGTCCTCTGCTAGAAGAGAAGCTCCATAACAGGCTGTATCGGCTTCGAAGCTGCAACCGTGGTTCATCTTTGGCTTCATCAAAATCCACTCACACTAAAGACTCTCACACTACTCCATCATCACCTCTATCTGTTTTCAATTCTATCTTTAATGTTTCCATGAAGTCTTGCAACGTCAGACAACCTAATTCTCATGTGAATGTAAATTTGTTTCACCATAGGTTAGGGCATCCCTCTGTTCCTATAATGCAAAAACTTGCTCAGTTGAATGGAATTGATATTTTCTCTGTTTCTAAATTTCAATTTTGTTCTTCATGTGAACTTGGTAAACATCGAAAAATTACCTTTTAAATCATCATCTCATCATCCTTCTCAACCTTTAGAAATTATCCACACGGATGTGTGGGGACCGGCACCAATACCATCAAGAGATGGTTTTAGGTACTATGTCCATTTCTTGGATGCTTACAGTCGGTTTACATGGATTTTTCCTTTGAAATTAAAATCTGATGTTGCCCAAATTTTTATTCATTTTAAAACATCAGTTGAAAATTTAACTAAATATAAGATTAAAACATTACAATCTGACTGGGGCGGTGAGTATTGTCCTCTTGCTTCAATTCTTCAAAAATTTGGTATTCATTTTCGTCATCCCTGTCCACACACTCATGAACAAAACAGAATGGCAGAACGCAAACACCGTCACATAACTGAAATGGACCTTTGCCTTCTTGCTCACGCTTCCCTTCCTCTTTCTTTTTGGTGGGAAGCATTTCATACTGCAACATACCTTATTAATCGGCTTCCTTCACCCACCATAGGATATAAGTCTCCCATTCAGCTACTGTTTCACACCACACTTGATTACTCTATCTTAAGAGTTTTTGGCAGCACGTGTTTTCCACATCTTCGGCCATACAACAAACATAAATTCAATTTCCACACTGAAAAATGTTTGTTTATTGGCTACAGTGATGCCCATAAAGGCTATAAATGCTTAAACAAGTCTGGCAAAGTCTATATCACACGCCATGTCACTTTCAATGAAACAAAATTTCATTTGCCTCCATGTTCCCTCATCACATCCCTACATCCCCTATCTCATCACTCTCTGTCCCTCCCCCATCAATTCCCACTATACCTCACCCACCATCCACTATTGCCAACAATGATGAACCATGTGAGCTTGCTTCTCTGCCCCCACATCTTACAGAGTCTCTCTCTCCAGCACGTGACTCCCCGCAACTAATGTCACAGGAACTCAACTCGGTCTCATCTGCTGACACGTCCCCACCATCAATTCATTTGGAGGTTGCTCTACCGATCCAACCCTCTCCATCTTCTCCGAGGAACCCACCACTCTCTTAACATCCCATGGTTACTCGCTGCAAAATGAGTCTACTCGAGCCACAACTACTCATTCCTTATTTGATACAACTCTTGTGGAACCAACAAAGGTTACCAATGCCATTCACCATCCTCTGTGGCAACAAGCCATGAACACAGAATATCAAGCTTTAATGTGCAACAATACTTGGAAGCTGGTCCCTTACTCCACTAACATGAATGTCATCGGCAACAAGTGGGTGTTCAAACTGAAAACTCGACCCGATGGCACCATTGAGCACTACAAGGCTCGCCTAGTTGCCAAGGGTTTTCATCAAACCCTTGGGCTCAACTTCACCAATATCTTCAGTCCGGTGGTCAAAACTTCTACTATACGTGTGGTCCTCACCATTGTTGTGAGCTTAAATTGGCCCCTCATTCAACTGGACGTGAATAGCGCTTTCCTTAATGGAACACTCTCACAACCGGTCTTCATCCACCAACTCAAAGGTTTTGTGGATCCTTATCATCCCAACCACGTCTACTTGCTCACCAAGGCCTTATATGGCCTACGCCAAGCACCCCGTGCTTGGTATGACAAGTTGAAGGCCTTCCTCCTCAAGTGGGGCTATCAAAACTCTCAGGCTGACACATATTTGTTCTTTTATTGCTCTCATGGTATTGTTGTGCTGCTGCTGGTATACGTGGATGACATCCTTGTCACCAGGAACTCCTTTTCGACCCTGCATCGGCTTCAAATGGACCTTCATTCAGTCTTTGCCCTTAAAATTCTGGGCTCTCTCCACTACTTTCTCGGTATTGAAGCTTATAGGAACTCTACAGGCATTTACTTATCTCAAACCTAGTATGCCAATGAGCTACTTCGATACACCAACATGGCTTCCTCAAAAACCTGCCCAACTCCGCTAAGCACATCTCTTACACTGTCCAACAAAGATGGAGCATATTGTTTGATGATCCCTCTTTATATAGGAGCACCGTTGGTGCTATACAATACCTCACCCTCACATGGCCAGAAATTTCCTTTTGTGTTAACCGCCTAAGTCAATATCTTTACCAGCCACACATTCCCCATTGGTAAGCTTGCAAACGGCTGTTACAATATATTCACGGCACAACACAACTAGGACTTCACTTCAAACCATCTGCTTCATTTAATATCACTGCCTTTTCTAATGCTGATTGGGGATCTAATCCCGATGATCGTTGGTCCATTAGTTGATATGCTGTCTATATGGGGTGCAACTTGATTTCTTGGTGTGCCAAAAAGCAGAAACTTGTAGCACGCTCCAGCACAAAAAGTGAATATCGTGCCTTTGCCCTGGCTACATCTAAAGTATCCTGGCTGCAACACCTATTCTGTGAGCTCCACATCCCTCAAAACACTTGCCCCATCGTCTAGTGTGATAACATGAGCACCACTTCTCTTGCCATGAATCTGGTCTTCCACTCCCATACCAGACATATCGAACTTGACCTTCAATTTGTGCGTGACAAAATCATGCTCCGGGATTTACAAGTTCGGTTCGTACCCACCCGTGACCTGATTGCCGACCTCTTCACTAAACCTCTCTCAGCTCCAAGATTCCAGTGGTTAAGAATCAAGCAAAATGTGGCCAAGTCCCCCTTTACCTTGAGGGGGGATGTTAACACACAATCTGAGAAGCCCAATCAACCAACCCAGCCGCAACAAACAAAGCCTCATTTGACACTATCTGAAACTTCAGCCCATTGAGTATTAAGAAGACTCTAGAAGCTATCAAGATATTTCTTACAGCTGTTGCTCCTATCCAAATGGCTCCACGAAGATTCTAAAACATCATTTCTATTTTCAATTGTATTTCTTATATTTTCATTTAGGGTTTTAGTATATATATGTAATGATTGGAAAAGACTATTATTATCTCATTCATTGAATACTGTAGCCGCAAAAATTAAACAAAGAGTCATTTGTTTTCTTTTATTTTGGGTTCAGATTTTTTGGGTTTAAGTTTCCTAGCTAGGTTCAGTTTTTTCTTTTTTCTTTTTGTCTTTTAGGCCTGATTTTAAGGATCTATCTCCAGTCTAACTGACAACATAATTTAAAAAAGGAAAGAAAAAATTGAAGATTTACCGAATTTTTTAGTGGGACGTTTTTCAATATTTTTTAGCTTAAGTTTCGAAATGGGACTAAATTTCAGTAACTAATAATTAAGCTTTGCACGCCATTTACTATTGTTTGGCTTCTTAGATTAGAAAAGCTGGGGAAATAAATAAATAAATAAATAAACCCTAAACTAAACTAACCTTTGTTTTGTAACTTTGTTATACATTTAAAAAAGGAAAAAAAGAAGAAGAAAGACATCTATGATTAAACATAAAGTATTTAATTAAGAGAAAATCGAACTACATAAAAGAGCCTTTGGGCTTCTGCCACATTAATTAATGGGGAATATCTGAGGATTAGAAAATTATCATGGTGCAAGAAAATTGAATAACTAACATTTTGAATTGGTTCCGTAAATGGTATTATTTAAAGCCACCAAGATTTGGAGTTTTGATTTGTGGATGGGCTTACTAATTAAAAGCACTTTCAATAGTTTTGTTTTTTTTTTGCTAAAAAAAAGTAATTTTCACATCAGAAAAATAGACTATCATTAAAGAAAAAAAATTATTTCCCATGAGTTTATATATCTTATATATTATAAAGGAGAGTGAGGAGCCAAATGGGTTTCCGTCTTTTTTCATCGTCCATATTTTTTTTTTCCCTCTACATAGCAAAAATGACATTTTTGTTATCAATATAAGCTGGGATGGATGGTTGGGCATATTTTCCCTTTAAACAAGGTCTCGGTTCGAATCTTGTGGATGGAATAAATTCATGGTTGTTAATTTTTTTCATTTCTATATCATAATTTTTTCACACATTTTAATTCTCTTTATTTCTATTTTCTACTCCATTAATCAAATATTTGAAAATGAGGAAAATAGATCACTCATATAGTAAGAAAATATATATATTTTTTTTCTTGATCATTTTGTTTGGGCATTTGTGGGTTTGTTTCGGATTTTGTGGTTGTGATAGTGAGTTTGTTTCACCTTTGAAGCAGAGCAAATGTGCAATATTTTTTGTTTTTTTCTCTCAGTTTTAAAATCTTATTTTTTATCTTTGTTTTTCTTTTGGCCTTTTATTCTATGAAAATCCTAACTTTTTCGATTAAAGATTTTTTTGTTATGTGTTTTTTGATTGTTTGTGATAATACAGCTGAAACGATATACCATCGTTTAAGTAAAAAAATTGAGAGACTGTTTTAGTACGAAAAGAGTATTGGAGGAAGAAAACAAATAATTTTAGATTTGTATGAGAAAAAAGTAGTTTTTCTTTGATTCCATTGGTTGATCTACAATCTGCTGAGGAAAAGATAAAATATATATACATCCTATAGATACAATTCTAAATTTTTTAGGTTTTGTCTAATTGATAAGTTTGTCTTTCATTGTATTTATTTATTTTTTCTTGTTATTGTTTAATGTGATGGGTTATTATGCTGCGTATTGAATTTGGATCAAAAGATATTTTGCCTTGCTCGAGAAGAACGAGAAATCAAATAAGTAATAGTGATCATCGTCTGAAATGAAAGAATAAAATTGAGAAAACAATCTGGATCTAAAATGTTTTCAGGTGGATACTGGTTGCTATTTTCTTTTTTGTTTTAAAGTGTTTTTAATAGTATATTTTACTCAATCTCTACATCTGTTCACAAAGAAAGAAAAAAAATATATCTCTCTACATATGTTTGTGATGGTCTTAGACAAAAATTATCGCAGGTAAATGTCTAATTTTGTTTTTTCTCTTTTGCTTTAGAGAATTTTTGTATTGGATTCGAAGACTTGGCTTTTGGAAAGAAGTTTCACCCTTGACAAACTCATGTATGAGAGATGTACGATATATATTATCCTTTTGTCTTTTATTGTCTTTCTTTTCGATATTCTTTTTTAGGTTTTTCTTTTTTTACTAGCTATTTTTTTTCTAAATGGTGCAGGATTTTAACATGTTCTACGATTGGAGTTTATCTATTTGATTGGCTATACAGCCTATACTAACATGCTACAAATGAACTAGAACACAAAATTTTATATCTGGAATAGAAAAATGAAAGGATGAGAAAATAAAGAGTTTGGCTTTCTTTTCTAATGTTATTATGATTTGTCTTTACTTTCTTTGATCTTCTTGAAAATACTTTTCAGTGTTAAAATTATAATAGCAATGGATTTTTTTATGTGTATTTTAGCGAAAATTGTAAAAACAAAAATGTAAGTTAAAAATGATAAAGTATAAATTTTTTGAATTCTTGTGAATTTTGTAGTTTTGACAGTGATATTTTGTGTCGCTTTGTATTTTTTTTTATTCTAACATTTTGTCTGTGACCAAAAAGAGCTATAGCTCATTCTGTAGTTCAGTTTATAATTTCTTTTTGTTATTGTTATATTAAATTGCCTATTTGGCTAATTTGCTTCATTTAATTTTGAATAAATAAATCATGTGATTTTGTAGTTAGATGTTTATATTGACAATTAGTATATACTATATTTAAAAAATGAACTTAAACATGCTTGGACATTGGAGGTTTTATTTGTATATTTGTTTATTGTTTCATTTTCGTGAATTTTGACTCAAGTAAAATGAGAAATTTTAATTTGACAAGTGGCATGATGCTGGAACTTATATGCTAAGACAAAGACAGGGCCTCCATCAGGAATGAGCAATTGTTGAACCATAGTGCAGATAACTGTTTGAGAATTGCACTTAATTTTTGTGATGTGCTTAATTGTATTGTATTCTTTTAAAATAAACAATTGTGTTTCATTTTTTCTATAAATTAGTTCTTAGAGTAAAAAGTCTATGTAAAGCTGTAGGTAGAATATGTGAGAAATTAACTGTTAGACTTTTTGGTGGTGGAGTTTGTCTTGTAACTGGGATCTAACAAGCTGTAAGAATTTTAATTATATATATTCTTGCATCTTTCATGGCCAAATGTATTAACTGATTTGATTTAAAAATTTAATTGATCTGCTGAAGCTTTTTCCAACAAATTAACTTGTCAATTAGTCACCATATTGTAATAACAAGCATCGGTTTTTTTCAATATTTTTGGCTGTGTTATGATATTAGAGAAAGTGAAGGCCAAACATCCAAATATTACATGTTGATTTGTTCTTTGTGATGATTGCTAGATAAACTTTCTTAATTTATATGTAGCTAGCTTTAAAAGTTGTAAAGTTTTGATTAACAAAATAAGATAGACAAATCGTTTTAGTAAATTGATCTTGTTTAACAGTTAAATAAGATCATGCCTAATAGATAGAAAGTAATGCGATATAAAATGCATTTTATAATATTGAATTTTATATTAACATTAACAATCAAACAATTTATATTGCAATTTTAAATGATACCTCCTGTAACCTAAAAATAATTATTTTTTTCTAGAAACTTAATTTTACAAAATGTTTTTTTTTTCCAGAAGCATAATTTTATAAAGATAACTTACTCTATTATAATTTTCTACAGCAATTTAATCAAACTATAAATAATACTTTTGATTCAAAATTATAAAATATAAATATACAAAATTATTAAAAAAATTCAAAATATGCATAAAAATTATATATAATTTATATGTGAAAAGATCTGTGCGTACAACGGACGCATAAAAATCTAGTATATATATATATATATTGCAATTGTTATGGTGAAATGTGCCGATTTATTTGGCTTACGTATTATGTATGTATTTGGCGAAGTTATTGGTCATAAGTTGTTATGATAAGGGCATTAATAAAGTTTTCAAAGGCTAGTATATGATCTTATGATTATCTCTCATTGATGTTTTGGCCATTTTTAAAAGTTCATGACATTACAAAAAAAAAGGAGGTTTTGTGATGGTAGCAAATTAGTCACAAGGCATAGTATATGTGACGGAATCGTCCCTAAAACTACTTTATGTGATGGGAAAAAAATATGTCACATGTCCGCCGCAATAGGTCCGACACAAAAAGTTTTGTGGCGGCTTACTGTTTACCCCGTGATAGAAATCTGACATTTTGTGACGGATTATTTTGGTCACAAATATTGACGACCACCGGAAAATCACCTCCGGTGAGGAATCTGCGACTGAATGTGTTTCGACACAGACGAACCATCAGTGACGCTCTAATGACGGTTTACTGTCACAAATACAACGAGAACCATACAAGTTAAACTTTTGTGTCTGATTTTATCCGTCACAATGCAATATCTATGACGACCTTGTGACGGTAAAGGTTTACCGTCACAAATAGAACGAGAGCCTTATAAGTTAAACTTTTGTGTCTGATTTTATCCGTCACAATGCAATATCTGTGATGACGTTGTGATGGTTTACCGTCACAAATAGAACGAGAACTTTATAAGTTAAACTTTTTGTATCTGATTTTATCCGTCGCAATGCAACATCTGTGACGACTTTGTGACGGTTTACCTTCACAAATACAATGAGAATCTTATAAGTTAAACTTTTGTGTCTGATTTTATCCGTCATAATGCAACATCTATGACAACCTTGTGACGGTTTACCGTCACTTATAAGGCTAGATGTACACTATTGAGTGACTTTGTGACGGATGTGTCGTCACATTATAACAATTGGTGACGGACTTGTTTATTGACACCGTCACATAAGCTTGGTCTAATCGTCACAATATAGCATTCAATATAGTTTCAGTCCAATTTTTTTTTTTTTTTAAATATTTTTTTCCCTTTAAGAATTTAGAGGCTATTCAATTGATATATAAATAGTAGCCAAACAACACTTTCATAATAATTTGTTTTATTAGTACCACATTTGATATAAGGGGGTAAAAATTTTTGTAAAATAGCAGTTCACATTTTCCATGCTTCAATGAAAATTTTTCCACTACAAGTCTATACAATACCAAAATATATTCCATATACAATACCTAAACAACCCAACATGTTGATAGTAGCAGCATATACACAACAAGCTCAAAACCAAACATATTCATTCAAAAAAGCCATCCTACTATTCGTTCTCTCCTCCCTAGCTAGTTCACAAAATATATACCAGCCACAACATATATCTATACAGAAGAACTCTACCTAATTTTAATGGCCGCTTGAGAATGGATGACACGTCCCACATACTCCAAAATGTACCTACACCAATATATGCCCTAAGCATCCTTTTTTACTCAAATATTCACATGCATGCAAAACAACACAGAAACTGCCTGGCAACTTTTTTAAAGCTTCTGTTTTTAAAACTACCAAAGCTTGCATACTTTAACACTTGCCATGTACCTTCACTGTCCTCAATTGGTTGGTCGAGCCTGACTTTCCCATCCCGATGTTAAAGCCTCAATGTGTCATTGCAATTGGTTGAATTTTGCTTCCATTTCAGCTACACGTTCTTCAAGGCATTTATTTTGCAGCTTCAAGGATTCATTGAAGGCTTTCGTTTCTTGCATTTCTTTTTCCATAGCTGCCATATCAATGCGTGACCGTTTGGCATGAGGCATTGGACCAACACCTATCCCACATTGATGTCCGCGCTTTAGAGGTATAATCCTATAAAAAAATTTATCCGTTGTCAACTCCAACCCCTCCTCCGAATCCCGCAGTCCAATTAAGTCCTCCTATATGAAGAAAAACGCTTTAGAGTGAGCCATGTTCCAACACCTTTGTTTTACAAGGCAACTAATGACAATTAAAAGATTAACACAACAGTAGCTACTATATGTTGTACAAGTTGTTAGGGTTAGGGTACTCACATAAATTCTTTTGGACTTCGCATCCACCCACTTCTTTTTCTTTTGGTTGTAGTGGGTGGTATACCGCATACCATACCGGTTAAGCGTTCCATCCTAGACAATTATTAAGTAAAAAAATTGTGTCAACTGCCTTCCACTTCCACATTCAGTATTCAAACATCAAGCATTAACATATTAAATAACCTCTTGTGTGGCCTCACTGGCAAGTCTAGCAAAGGACTTAGTTCCTGAACAGTGGTTGACTCGTTCTGCACCTCTATTTTTCTTGTTTGTTTCACTCATTTTCTGTACCATGGAAAATGTAAGCATCATTCCATATATTTGAACAAAAACTTTGTAAAACTGGCAATGTACCTTGAATTCATCGGACTTGAAGCGCTCGACACACAGCAGCCACTCATGTAGGGCAAATTCTTTTGGACATGCAGCAATGACGTCCTCCTCAGTTGAACATCAGTCATACGTCTCTTTCAATCTGTATCGCCAACTCCGGAACTACTTCTTCATCTGGTTGTTTAGGACCTCGATATGGTGTGGTGCATCACCGAAATCAAAATGGCGCTGCAAAATTGTTAACACATAACGGTTAGTAGATGCTAATATGGAAAACAGCTACATGTTAGCATGTGGAAGTTCAAACAAGCAAAGGAATGTGTAATTTAAGATGACTTCACCTTCAATTCCTCTATAATCTCGACCTTCCGTGCCTGTGGTACGTCACTCCATTCCTTGACATGTGGAGGCGCTTTACTCTTTAGCAATGCCCCAATCTCAGTCGTCAGGTCTTGCGCAAAATGGCCAATCAAGCGCATCACATGGGGTGGAGCTGTAACCGTCATGTTCCCCAAATTCGGGTTCTTCTTTCTTGCCACCAACAGACTCCTAGTTGGTCCACGCTTTCTTGTCTGCGCTGTGGCTGCGATTAACACATAACCATTAAAAGACCAGACCACATAGTACAGCAATCGAGTATAATATATGAGAACCAGATAATAAAGCTGCGTCCCATGCTAAAAATAAGCATTAGAATAAATTCATTTTCACCCTCACTTGCTGTAGCAGCAGCTGTAGCCGAACATCCGGCTTCGCCTTCCACTTTGTGATGTGCACTTGCACCCAATGTTTCCTCCGTATTTGGTGGCAGTGTTTCATCTTCATCGGCTAGTGCAAAATGATGTTCTATTCAGCTGCTGGTAAGGGGGAATCCTTTTCAATTAAAAATGACGTTGCAAAAGTATCATCACCGTCATCGCCATTGGACTCGCTGGCAGTCGAATCGTCATCAATTGTTATTTCAATGGGGTGTTTCTGAGCTAGTGGTGTGGAACCAAACTTTGTTACTTACCTTAGACTAGTTCTCAATACACACCTCGTTGTTTGACTCCAACAAGCTCCTATTTCAACAAATAGGTCAAAATGAAAACAAGGAAAATTCACCACTATTTATTAGATGATATTTAGCAATCGAACTACAATGATCAAATCATTAGTCACACTTTATACCATTCTTGCATCACACACTAACGGTTAAAGTGGTGCAGTCTTTGAAGCATGCATAAATTTTGTGAAAAAGTACACCAAACTATGCCATGCACTTATCAACAACCAAACAAGATGTAATGTCAAATTTTAGGTCGTAATCAAAACGTACAGCAACATTATATTTAATTTGGCAGCTTTGAAACATAACAAAAATGCTATATATACATACACATTCCATCCTCTCTACTGACATACAATACACTTCTCTATACTTATAACCGCAAAACATCAACATGGGCCTAATTACATGTGAGCAACACGCTTAAAACCCAACGAACCAACAACCATTTAAATTAAACAAAGATAGACAAACAGCATTTTGCGCAAATAAATTCATCCATACTAACTTTGGACAGGAGGATGGGCTTTTGAATTATCGTCGAGTTTCCCAAAAAGCCGCACATTAACACGCTGCCTCGGACTTTGGCGGATTGGCAGCAATGGTTGTGAGAAAGCTATCCCTTTCCCTATAAACACAATTTATACGAACATTAACCATGTATTTTTAGCCAATAGTGTGTAGCCAATTTAAAACTTAAAAGGATTACCAACCTTTCGTATTTTTTGCGACAACTTGATTGTTTTGCAATGATGTCGGGCCAAGAATAGGTGTAGGTGCGGTACTAAGAACGTTATCTCCTCCACGTTCACGCACATTTACCCAATCGAAACCTGTGTTCACTTTGCATGTATAGGGTTAAAAGGTTAGTGCGATAATATTAACAGTTTCACAAGCACAAAACATATATATATATTATGAAATTAGTGTAAGCCAAAATGCAGCATGTACAGTTGGGTTTCTTCGTATTAGCTGAACTTGCTTGTCCCCCCTTCTTATGCTTTGTTTTGGCCAAGCCTTTCCCTCTGCTCAATGAAAGCTGCTTACTCAACATGATTCCGTTTCAGCGCATCTATATCACCAACCTGCATGTTTTTACGGTGTCCAACTAGGGCCTTAGTGGAACAAGTCATTGAAGTTAGTATCCAAACTTAAATAGGCAACAAAAAATTAAAATAGAAGATGCTGTAAAACACAATATTTGTAGCAAATGACATTTATCCGTCACAAGCACCATGTATGTGTAAGAGTACTCTATAGAATATGTACGTATCCCAACTCAAACACATAATTTTGCAACATATATAGGTAGTGACAAAACATATATACGTTAGTCATTCTATGCACGTCATGTATGTATATGACAACCGCTGCAAGAAAGTAAATGTTGAGAAATGTTTTAGTTTATATGATAGGCCAACATATATACTATGAAGGAAAACTCCAAATACATGCAGTTGTATAATTTTGTTACTTAAACAAGAGTCACATATACATACGCATATTGAAACACATGAACAAAGCAGAAGGTATAATTAGCTATACCTTAAATTTAATCCGGCTGTCCAACAAGCAGTTGCTTGCCAAGTTGCCTTAACGGTTGGGGATTGCAACAGCGTGGGAGAAACCTGGAAGCATGCATTAGCACCATTAATTATAGGTCGCTAGAGATAAAAAGAGAAAGCTGAAGAAAGTTATTAATTTTTACATTAAAATTTGTTGCATGAGTAGCAATGGATCCAAGGACAAGCAGAGAAAGAAAGACATAATAAAAGAAATCAATTTATTGCATGATTAGCAAAAGCCATATATATATGACTAAACCGCTCATAAACATCATAAAATAAATTTTGGATAGGAAAAATATGAAGATATATATTATTTTTATATATTTTATCCATGGTTGGACAATATATGCCACTTGAGCTGCCCATATAAAGAATAATACCATAAAAAAAAAAAAAGACCTTGCACTTAAATTTTGGATGTGAAAGAATGAATATAAGGAAATTGACAGAGAGGATATTAATTGTGAACCAAAATTAAATTAATTAATTAAGCGAAAAATTGATTTAATTGATAACCTAAACTTAGCCACAGACACAATTAGTAATAAGACAAACAAACTCATTTATTCTAGGAATTTTGTCAAATAAGTCCTCAAATTTCAAAGGTCAATGACTTGTTCATCATGGTCTTTTGCTCTCGTACCAATAACAAATTAATGACTTAATCCTCCTATTTTTTGTTTTGTCCAATCTTACCATAAATGAATAAATAAAAATGCATCAAAAAAGAGAAAAAAAAAAAAAAAACCCAAACCAAAAAGGAGTATAAACAGGAGCCTCATGATCACAGACATTTTTAATTATGGCAATCACACATTTTCTATATACATATAGTCCTCACCAAGCAATGGAATAAAATAAAATAAAAAACAAAAATAACTGAATATGTTATGCTCTTCAACATGGGAAGTAATTTTGCATTTCTATACCACATTTGATAGCAACTATTGCATTTAGTAGTACACCACAACTAATGCATTCTTTAAACACGATATGATCAAAGAACCCAAAAAGAAATAAAATTTATTAAACCTTAAATGCACAATGATGATATCTTGAAATGCATGGACATCAGTGAAGACAGATGGTAATGGAAACAAGCAAGAGGCTTAATCAGATTATTCTTTCAAACAAAAAATAACATTCCATAAACCAAAAAAAAAAAATATATATATATATATATATTGTCGGTGAACAGTACTTGCACCTGGAGAGATGCCGATCACCGAGTCTGTGGAAAGGGAGAGTTACCGCCGCTGGCCATCGAGGAGAGTTGTAGTCAACACAAAAACCGCCGGTCTTGAAGCCGATTGCACGCTCGAGGGTTGGTGTTGTGCGCTGTGGGTAACCGAAAAATTTGGTTTTGAGAACAGGGGAGGGCACTAGGCGAAGCTGGATGGAGTAGGCAAAGAGGAAGCCCCATTTGAAGAACGACGTTGTCCCTAAAAAAAAAAAAAAAAACAACCTTGTCAACCGCAGAAAAAAAAAATTTGCCTTCAATTTTGACACACTGCAATACAGTCCAATTTGAGAGAGAAATTAAAAATTTGTTATTTAAAATAGGCATGACAATTGTGACGAATTAGTTCACTCCGTCACAGTATCTGTAAAAATATGAGCGGGAAAAAACTCTCTAAAATTTTATGGCAAACATTTTAAGACGTTTTCAAATTTTTGGGCTAATTGTGACAGGATGACTGTCATAATTAACAATTTATCCAAATGTGACAGAAACAGGTTGTCACAGAATGTTGACGTATTTTTATATTAATTTTTCTTCCATGAATATTTTTTATTATTCTTTAATATTTTTTTTTAATTATAGACTCGTGAGTTTTAATTCATCGTATAAAATTTATTTTAATAGTATTATAATTTATATTGATCTTTGATGGTTACCATTATCTCTATATTATATTCAGTTTTGTTAAATTATTATTTAGTGATAAATTAAATTTGAAGTTTAAAATATTTATTTTCTTAGCATTTATTATATTTACTCAAATTTATTGTTATTAATTTTAGGCTATAATAAATATTTATAATGGAATCATAATGTTATTAGTTGTGTAATATTAACCAATGAATAAGTCATTCGTGAAAGATTGAATACCCTATTATTAGAATTGAAAATTTTCAAATTTAATTATATTGTCATTATGGACAATTGAATATAATTATTGATGACCATTAATATATATTATAAGAGAGGGTCACCTAATTATAATGGAACGAAGCATCCTGATGGATAACTCAATATATATTGATATTTCTCTTAAGTGAATGCTGTATATAATTTATCATTTTCTAAAGTGGATGTTAATAAACATGGTAGTTTTATATGAGAACCGTACAATGAAATCTATATATTTCATTCAATTATTGCTTTGAGAAAGCAATATTTTACCCACTAAAAGTGGAAATAAAATAATGATATAGAGAAAAAATTTAACATTTATTCCATTTGATGAATATATGATTGAAATTGGAGTTGAACGTTATTGTTGTTGGATTTGTTAGATCCATATATTTTCTTTTCATGTGTAAATCCTTTGAGACAAGAGAAAAGAAAATAAAAATGATAAATTTATCTGCATAACTAAGAAATGATCATTATATGAATATATGATCTTGAAGTTCAAAATGTTGAAAAATAAAAGTATCCAAAAATAATCATGAATATCTAAATGAGACAATAAAAATGTTTTTTTTATTAATTTAATATTTATTACTTACTTTGTAAATGTGTTTTTATTTTATATTATGTGATCTCTATTATATTGTTTTAATTTTTTTTATTAAAATCTCTAGAAGAGCAAGTATATGTGGTAACATTATTGTTAGATTCAGAAGATCCATATGCATTATGATAGATATAGTACAAATGAGAATTGACCAATATGTGATCAATTATTTATACTAGAAGTATGTATTTGAATATATGGCTTATAAAAAATTTTGCCAGAAGCATATATTTAATATTTGGCAGTTGATCAATTTGTTAATAATTGATTATTTATAAAAAAAATGTTTGGAGCGTGAATAATCAAAAAAATTAAAGTTAAAATTCTTAGAAAAAGAAGTTGTTTTTGCAAATGCATTAGAAATGTACATGTAATAATCTATGGAATATTTTTAAAAACTCCAAAAGTGGCATATGTTTGCAAAATAAAACTCTATAATAGAAAACCTGAAAACTTGTTAAAGCTTAATAAGATATATATTATGGAAGAGATTTTCCTAAAGAAAACAATTAAAGATTATGAAGATAATTGTTAACAACTTTTTCAAAGTAGCTGCATAAAATTATTTAAATTGATTATAGTTTCAAAACTATATGATATTATATATTTTATCTACACATTATTGGCAAATTGAGAATAAACAATTCAAGCTGTATTGTACTAATTTGAAAAATAAATATTTAAATTAAGAAATAAAAGAGTAAGAACACATGATCTATTAACTATTTGAACCAGCGATTATAGTACCTTTACCATCAAAAATAGTTTTCATGCTATCAAAATTTTCTGGGAGGTCGAATGTTAATGTATACCTAGTTACTGATAATATGATCTATATAGTTAATGAAAATCATGTTATATTTTAAGGAATCAAATTGCGGCATTGTTTTCCCTTCAGAATTATGTTGATATTTTACTTACAACTGTTGATCTATTTTGGTAATTATTTTAAAAACTAAATATTGTGTGTGTGTGTGTGTGTGTGTTTTTTTTTTATATACAAATAACCAAATTTTGTGGTTGCTTCTGTTGTCAAAGGGATTTGGATATAACAACAAAGACTTTCCTTTTTTGGAAGATTAATTACAACAAGTTTCTAGAGGAATTAGATATACATTTTAACATTGAAAGTTTAATCGATGAAAGGACCTTAATTAAGTTATTTCATATGTGAAAGTTTGAATATGATTATAGATGGAATCTATAATAATTGTTTTTTTTTCTTAGTTGGATTTTTAACTCTTTAAAATATCCCTTTAAAAGTCAGAAACCTATATAATTTATTTATTTAATTTTTTTTTTGTGTGTGGGTAAAACAGGAACCTCTATGATAGGAATACATATGTAAAGGTATTTGAATGTTTAGCAGCAACATTTGAATGCATTTCAATGTTTAGTAATAATATGAGCAAGAGTCACTAGCTAACCCACCCTCTCGTCACTCAAAGTAAACCAAATATAAAAATGACTATGGACACCATGCATGAAGTCGGACCACTTAACATTTTTATTTTTATTTTTATCAAATTGAACCAACACTAAAGAAAAATGATAATTAGATGACGATCGTCAAATTAACATTTATGACGCATTTGAAAGCTAACGTCGTCTTAAATATTAAAGACGACGCACTTTGAACTAATATAAATTTATTATAATTTTTTTACACAAAGACGAGACGCATTTGGTAAAACGTCGTCTTAAAATTAAGTAACTACGATGTATTTTAAAAAACCGTCGTCAAAGCATTTAATATAAAATATGTAAAATTTATGAGGCGCTAACGTGGCAACTTAAGACGACGGTCATTGAACGTCGTCTAAAACCATAAAATACGACTGTAAAAACTGTCGTCTTTAATAAAACTGCATCGTTTAAAATGCCAAATAAAAGCGCACATTGTACGTTGTTATTTCACTTAACATTAAAGACGACCACAATGTGTCGTCCTTACTCTTTTAATGTGAATATATAGAAATGTGCGTCATTCTCCTTTTAACCTTTTAACATGAACAAAGCCGCTTCTTCATCATCTTCTCATTTTTTCTCCATCTCAAAAAATGGTAACACTAACCCTTTGCCACCCCCGCGGCTTTTCAAGCTCAAAACTCGTAAAACCCATATTCTCAAACTGCTCAGATGCATTCAATCTCAAACTCTAGACTCCAACTCCATCAAATCGGCTTTGAGAAATTCTGGATTGCCCTTTTCCTGCTCAGCCATTGCAGTTTCGCCAACTCTGACCTCATGATCGAATCCAGCCTCTGCAACTTCAACTGGTTCTTGAACTTGTTGATGAAATCATCGGCCTTTGCATCGACCCTTGTCATCCACCTCCGTCGCTTTGGCTTTCTCTTCCCTCACAGTCGCCGGCCTCCAGCTCTCTACCACAGCGTCTTCTTCGAAATGCACAAACGCAGATTTCGCACTCGCCGACTTCTTCATCTTCCTCAGAAGCTTTGTGGGCACCTCTCCGGCCGCTGGTTTCGTGTCAGACTTACTCCTACTGATGTGGTCTGCACTTGGTTTGCTTCTTCTTCTTCTTTGTATTGGTCCTCTTGGATTTGCTCGTCTTCTACCTTTTCCAGTTGTTGCGCGTCTTCTTTTGGTTGTTCTTGTTCGAGGGTAGTCTGTGGAAAATGGAAACGGGTCTCGGGTTCTTGGGTTTCGTGCGAAGTGGCGGTGGAGTGTTTGGGTCTAGAATCGTGGGATATGAAATTTTGGAGGTTGATGGACTTGAGCTTCTGCAGAATGGAAGGGAATCTAATAAATTGGGGCTGTTCTTGCTGCTCGGTCTGTCTGAAAGCGTGGATATTATTGATTTCTGGTGATTTATGGAAGGCAGTGGTTGGTTTTTGGGATCTATAGCTGTAGAAGTTGATGGATTTAAGCCTCTGCAACATAGATGGAGATCTAGCAAGCTGTTGCCGTTGTGGGTGTTCTTGGGGTTAATGTTGTTGCTGTTAACAACTCCATCAAACGTTGGTTTCCTTCACTTGTTGTCACCGCCAATGGGATTCGTGCCAAGGGAAGCTATGCCGAAGCTTAGGTTGCCCATCTATTTTTGTGAATCAATTTTGTTGAAGCTTATACATTACTGGTTCAAGCTTATAGGAAAAGTGTTCTGTTTCAACAATTTTTGTTTTGTTTTGTTGTTATAGATTTTCCTCTGTTGTTAATTGGTTTCAGTTATTATATTTGGAACATGGATGAATTTGTAAAAGAACGAATAATGGATGAACATGGATTTTCCTCTGAGTAGGTGGATTTGCAGGAGACTAATAGCTGGTTGAGGTGGTTGCAGGATCCAGGTTCGCCGTCATCGACCAATCCAGTGTCGAAAATGGAAGCTCTGGCGAAGCTTGTTGTCGTCTTTTTTTATTGGACATAGACGACGCACATTGTGCATTGTCTTTTAATGTCATTTGGTTCAATAATAACGACAATGTGCATTGTCTTTGGGTGATTACACGACGCACAGTGTGCGTCGCATTTGATGGTTGCTTCGCTACCACGGGGTGTTTTGTTCGTCATTTTATGTGTGGCCAGCCACGTGGATCTGACGTGTATATGGCTATAAAGGCAACGGTAAAAAATTGTCGTAGTTGATGTTAATGACGACGGATTTTGTGCGTCATGGGTGTTTAAGACTTTTTACGACGATTTCAAACCGTCGTCTATAAGCTTTTCGGACAACGTTTTATGTGCTTCGTATGAAGGGTTTTTTGTTGTAGTGCAATAGACATATATATATATATATATATATATATG